>PVIH01010913.1:0-72207 GCA_004025045.1 Sigmodon hispidus
GAATCCGCCCCTCATAGACCCCTGCAGTTAGTTTGCTCAGAACACTCAGTTCAGGGTCGCAGTAGGGCTCCTAGTAGATTCCCTGAGCAGCAGGGGCTGCGGGTGTGGCCAGGTGCAGAGTTCAGCTGCCCCTGCTCCAGAGTGCGCTGGGACGCCGCAGAGAGCACAGGTCCCGGTGGCGGAACCGGAAGCAGTGTCAACCACATATACTTTACAGAAAGTTTTGAGGTAGTCCTGGAAAGTTTACTTTGTTCTTAAGCATATATATGTTTGCTTTATTGTACACATAGAATTGAGTTACTTATCACCAGAAAAGTTTTCACTAAGTTATGCTATGCTTGAATACCCTGAAAATAAACTACTCAGGGTCAGACTCCTAAAGTTTGAACTAACACTAGCTACTTGGTTTTGTTAAACTGAACTGCCTTCCTGTCTCCCATGGATTGTCATTTTGCTGGCCATGGGGGTCACATGAAATGCCTTTAAACTAATAGAGAAAAGACAAATATCACAATAAAAATGGGTAAGAAAATCAAATAGTAAAGGAGAATACACAAATTGCTGAGCCACCATTAAGTTGTTTTGTTAGTTACTAGACATTATGGGTTGAGTTTCAGATATTGTTGATCTAACCCTTGGTACCTAGAACACAGCTACTTGGACATAAGGTCTTTAGGTGTAATGCATTTAAAATATGGTTGTATGTGTGGGTTGTATGCATTTAATCCAATATGATTCTTCTTCAAAGACTGAACAGTAGGACAATCAGATAAAGATGCTGCAAGAAGACAGGCCTAGGAGTCACTTTGAACTTGAATTTGTAAATCTCCAGACTTGTGAGAAAATTAATTTTTGCTGATAAACCATATAGTCTGTAGTCTTTTGTTATGGAATCCTCAGAAATCAAACTTATTAGAAACAAGCCAAATGTACAGTAAGTAGGATTTCACTACTGAGTGGGTACAATAAAAAAATTATAAAGAGAAGATTAAATGTTGATGAGGAAGTGATGTAGTCAGTTTTATATTACTACAGAAAATATCCAAGGCAACTAACTTTATAAAAATAAAAGTTTTGTTTAACTTGGTTTTTGAGGGTCCAGAGTTCAAGATCAAATGGAACCATTTTTTAGTCTTTAATGAGGAGCAATATATGGCGGCCTACCATGGTAGAGGCACATGTGTCATCCCATGGTCATACTTTGAATAAATGCAGATGGGCTGGGGAAGGGTGAAGCTGGGGGAATGAGGGAGGGGGATGATCGATGCAGGGATCCACAGTCCTTTTTGAGAGGGTCTGGGCTGTGGTTTGCTCTGTAATTTCACAAAAGCTTCTCTTCCTGCTGTCTGTGCATCATGGCTGGATCTGTGCCTTTAATGGGGACAGAAATAAAGGAAATTTCTTCAGCTGGTGAGGCTGAAGCCTCTTTAACTTTGCATTTACACTTCACAAGGAGCTTTGTTGGGACTGTCAGTGGAACTGTTCCCTTGTGTCTCATTTTCCCTATATCTCTTCTAATTTGTTCCCATTACCCTGGGGACACCTTCTTAGCAAATCAAGACTGTTTCTGCAAGTTTGATTCTGGAACCCCAATCTGAGACAATGCCAAGCTGAAAACTTCCAGATCTTAGTAAACACAGATAGGACAGCCACATGGTGGCATAGTCACACCGTAGATGAATCTTACAAATGTAGTGGTCCACAAAGTATCAGTTCACACAAAAGCATGCCCTGCAGGGATGGTTATACAAAGGCAACCATCATCCAATGCTCTAGCAAAGCTCTATTTTGATGTGAGAAGATGGGCTTACAGTTATTTTGAGGGCAAAGAGGTTTTAATGTTCAGAGAATCTGGTAGGTAATCCTTGGTTAGCATGGCAGCATGTTACCAACATTTATTTATTGAACATATTGAAAAAGACACCAGTTCCTGTCTTCATGGAACTTATACACTTGTGGGAAGAGACATTATTACCAAGACAACACATATATAACAGATTAGTATATATATACTATATATGTGCTAATATATATATATTAAGGTAAGGGGCAGGGAATGTGCCCAGGAGCTAGATGTGCACTGATACTACAAAGTGTTTTGAAAGAGGCTGGGCATGTTAAGCCATGAACTAGCTATCTAGGGAAATTTTCTAGAAATAGAAGAACCAGGGTTGAAATAGATTTCAGAGGGAAGATCTGGGGGCAAGG
This sequence comes from Sigmodon hispidus, assembly GCA_004025045.1. Taxonomy (NCBI): domain Eukaryota; kingdom Metazoa; phylum Chordata; class Mammalia; order Rodentia; family Cricetidae; genus Sigmodon; species Sigmodon hispidus. The sequence goes on from PVIH01010913.1 coordinate 2,209, forward strand.
GAGGGTATGTTCAAGTGAAGCTGGAAAGTGGCTGGATTTCCGGGTGTGGAGGGACAGAGTGCAGGGAGAAACAGCTGGAAATGGGGGCTTTGGGGGCGCTGGTGTGGAAACCTAGTGTAGTGGAAACTTCCAGGAATCTATGAAGGTGTCTCTATGGAGGACTCTTAGTTACAGAGGACACAGAGCCTAAAGTGGCCCACAGTAGCCAGACAAGACTTCCAGTGGTGGATTACATTCTCCCATGGAGATCTCTAAACAACTCAGACTGGTGCTAGCGCAGAATGTCGCCCTCTGAAAACTGATGGTGGGCGGATTGGGGGGGGAAGCATTTTCAATGACAACTTCCATTCAGCTCTTTGACCACAGAGAGAATGAGCAGGCATGAAGCCTTCACTCCTAAGTTCCAGTTTCTTTGGTGTGACAAGGTATTCTGCAGGCGATGGATGGAAAGAGAAACCCAACACCAACCCAGCCACAAAACTCTCTGCCCACAATCTGTCCTGCCTGCAAGATGGGCTGGGACAACGGTGTCTTAAAACATGTGGGAGGGGCCAACCAATGGTTAGTTTAACTTGAGGCTCACCCCACTAGAGGGAGCCCATGCCCTAAGTTGCCTGGATGGCTAGGAACTGGAGCCTGAATAGCCCAAAGACCTAGTGTTATTTCTAAACACTGGAAATAAAATAAAATAAAATATCAACAAAATGTTTCCTAATGACATTCTGCTACACTCATAGATCAGGGCCTTGTCTAGTCATCACCAGTGAGGCTTCCTCTGGCAGCAGATGGGAACAGGTACAGAGACACGCAGCCAGACATTATGTGGAGAGAGTCTAAATTGGAGGTCTCCATCTGGTCCCTCCCCTCAAAGATTGGGGACTCCACAGAAGAGTTGAGGAAAAATGGTAGGAATCAGAAAGGAGGAAGGACACGGGGAGAACATGGCCCATTGGCCCACAGAGAGTAAAATGGCAAGTACAGGGCCTGCACGGGTCTGGGCCAGGTCCTCTAGATCCATGTTCTAGCTTGGTTTAACTTGAGGCTCACCCCACCAGAAGGAGCCCATGACCTAAACTGCCTGGATGGCTAGGAACTGGATTCCTAAGGCAGGGAATAGGTGTATCTCTGACTCCTTTGCCTGTTTTTGAGACTCTTTTTTTTTTCTATTGGGTTGCCTTGTCCAGCCTCAATATAAAGGCTTTTGCCTTGCCTTATTGTATCTCTTTTTGATCATTCTAGCTGTTGTCTGCTCTTTTCTGGAGAGGGAGTGGACCTGGGCGAGATGGGAGATGGGGAGGGATCAGGAGAACTGGAGGGAAGGGGATGCACTGGCAGAGTGTATTGTATGAGAGGATAATCTATTTTTAATAATAAAAAGTTCACACACACATTTTAAGGGACACAGGTATTTGAGGGCTGTATTTGGGAGAGTGAAGAATATTTTGGCATTCCCTGAGATTGGCTTTCTTTAAACGAAACACAGGAAGACATCAGCTCATACTTTGTGCATAAAGCAAGATGATTCTGAACTGAAGACAAGTTCTTAAGATTCTCTTTTGGCACAGAAAGAGTTAAATGCAAAGCTCCAGAGCAGGGCAAGCAGGAGGCTGGTGGTGGTCATGTCAGACAGGCCATGGATGGCACAGTTAGGAAGAAGTGCTTTTTGGGAGAGGTGAAGTTTCAGATGCTTTGCTTGATCTCTTCCACTGGTAACCTCAGGGGTCTGCTTCCCAAGAAAGGTGTCACATGACCCCTGCAATGGTTTTCTTTATCCACTTGAGATACTTGTTTGTAAGGAGAATGTAGACACCCGGCTTCTTGGGGTCACCACATTTCCCAAAGGAAGTGACACCCCTGAAAATGTTGCCACATATCAGAGGGCTTCCAGAATCTCCCTGAAACAGAAAGGCATGTGTTTTAGGTATATTTCTTTTCCAAGATACTTACTAATCATTTTATTTATCCATCATCCATCCATCCATCCATCTCTTTTATTTCTCTTTCCTGATTTAAAAGCAAATTTTAAATTTTGTTAACTAGAAATAATCATTTGATGATTGATAAATGAGACTCAGAAAGACAAGGCACATTTTTTTTCTTATATGTAGAAACTGGATTAAAAATTGGGAATGAGAGGCTGAGGCAGGAGGATTACTGTGAGTTCTAAGCTAGCCTGGGCTACTATGAAAGTCCTTATCTCAAAACTCAACTGAAGGGATGACCTGACCTGACAGTGAGTTGAGGAAGGGGACTGGCTGATGGGGAGGGCAGAGAGGGCCACACCGTATGTGACCAGGACACAGGGTGTGTGTGTGTGTGAATAAAAATCTCATGATGAAACCAACCATTGTTCTTCATACTGCATATATCCTAACAAACAGAATGGGAAAGATCAATCAAGTAGAAGAGATCCTCAAAATGAAAAACAAAACAAAAATCTTCTCCATCACTCGTCAGTTCTTAGAATTTATGTATGAGCTGTTAGTTTAAGGGCATCTATGTTTTCTAGTCATTCACCTTTTTCAAAAGGCAGTCTGTACAGTGAAGAACCATTATTACCAGTAACACAAGGAGAGAATAGAAGTCTCCCTTCCTTGACCTGTGTCCTCTTCTTAAATTAAAGAATAACAAATATTAATAACTAATATGAAATCATAACAAATGATTATTAATAACTATCAATAATTATTATCTCTCTATATATGTAAGTATGTATGTGTGTATGTATGTATATATGTGTGTATGTATGCATATATATGTATGTGTGTGTATGTGTGTATATATGTTTGTATGTATGTGTGTATATATGTATGTATGTATGTGTGTGTGTATGTGTATGTGTGTGTATGTATATATATATGTATGTATGTGTGTGTGTATATATGTTTGTATGTATGTGTGTATGTATATGTGTGTGTATTTATGTGTGTGTATGTGTATGTGTGTGTGTATGTGTGTATGTATGTGTGTGTATGTATGTGTGTGTATGTATATATATGTATGTATATATATGTATGTATGTGTGTGTATATATGTTTGTATGTATGTGTGTATGTATATGTGTGTGTATGTATGTATGTGTGTGTGTATGTATGTGTGTGTGTATGTGTGGTCATGTGCCACAGTGTAGAAGTCAGGGGACAACATGTGAGCATAGATTCTCTCCTTCTAAGTGGATTCTGGGGACCAAATTCAGAGTTGGCAGCAAGCACCTTTACATGCTAATTCACATTGCTGTCTCTTTAAAAATTTAAAAAATTGTGTTTTCTCTTTTGGCCAGTATGTCAGGAAAAGCCATATGTTGGGGGTAATTAGAAAGCTTGAGATGATGTCCCAGATACGCCCTTCTCCAAGGAGGACTACAGTTAAGTCATCTCAGACAGAAGGGCACTTTTGATATCTCAAGCAATTTTAAGTTATCTTTTTCTCCAAGAATCTGTTAGTTCTTACTTCACCTTCTTTCTGTCCATGCACCGAAAATGATCATCAGAAAATAAAACAATTGATAAAAGATGGAGTGGTGCCACCACTCTAAGGACAAACAAGGATCCTTAGACATAAAAGGAAATGACAACTGTTCACCATGTTCTTTCTAGAAGATCCCTCGAAACCCTTCATTCCCCAGAGTCAAAGGATGGTTAGACATTTTAGTGTACGTACATTGCACGAATCATCTTCCCCTTGCTTGCCGCCAGCACAGAGCATGCTTTTGTCCACCAACTGTTTGAAATTGTAATGCTCTGGGTTGTTACAGACTCTCCGGTCAATCACAGTGACGTTGACTTCTCTCAAGATATTGGAAACTTTGCAAGAATCTCTTTTGGTGCTCCCCCATCCAGCCACGTGACACTTGGTGTGGGGTTTCACATCCTCTCCTCTTTTAGGAAGGTGAAGGATTCCCACAGCTTTGGTTATAGCTGCTTTACCATCCAGCTGAAAACACAGAGTTGCTTATGGCTCGTGAACATAAAAGCAGACAGAGTAAGAAATACAACCCGAAGTGTAACCAAGGGAGTTGAGTGAGTGCCAAGGGCCAGGAATAGAGTACTGCTTCACACCATCCAGGAAGCAAGGCAGGAATTAGTATAGGAATGAGAGGCAACCCAGGGAAGACCAGGGCTGGTGGTCTCTAGGAAAATAGTAGGACTGGTTAGGCTGGAAGGATGGGGACAAGAAAGGAGAAGTTCCTGTCAGAGGCAGAGTCCTATGGCTCTCTGTTTCCCCAGTGGTGAGGATGCAGAACTCCAGGGCTCAGTCTTACTCTTTCTCTTGAAGTTCACCATCAACCCATTTGCAGTTTTGTGAGAATTGTGAGGCACTTCCGTTCTCCTCTTTTCTGGTCCTGTCCTGCTTTATCCTACATTCTACATCACTCTGCACATCACCTTCCTGCTTAAAACACTATAACATTCAAATTCCAGCCAAGATGTACAAAGTCCACCTTTGTGGTGCATCTCATTTTCATATCTCATCCTATCTCCTTTTCTCTCCCCTTCAAGCTATTCTATTTTACACACGCTGTTCTTCCTATCCAGAAAGCTCCTCCCTCCCGTTTTCCTGGTACCCAGCAGGATTCTCTGACCACTCACTTTTCCATGGTGCTCCCACGTCATCTTGGTCATGGATAAGCAGAACACTGTCAGTTCAGAACCAGTAGTTTATCTGTCTGCCTCTCTCTAGACTGAATACCTCTAGGGGAAGTCCCCCCACATACTTCTCTTCTGTAGAAGAGGTAGACAGGCTGCTCTAACCATTGAGCACGGGCCTCTATAGTCCTGGTAGTCTTAGTTTCCTCACAGATGGCCAGTACCAGACAAGGTGACCCCGATGAAGGCAACAGTCACAGGATGGCTCCATAGTCAAGTCTGAGTAGGGATAACACTGATGTTGTTGTCCATGACCCCAGAATGACCATTGGCTAAAATTCACGATGAATGTGTCCACACAGTCACAACGTTAACTCTTTCTGTTCTGCTTCCTAGGTGGGTAAGACTATAAAGATGCTTCATCATAGAGCTAGACCACCTGCACAGAACTGAGGAGCCTCACACTTGGAGTCCATCTTGTGAGGGTTGGTTGTGGTGTGTGTGTGTGTGTGTGTGTGTGTGTGTGTGTGTGTGCTCACACTCACTCATGTAGTAAATGGTTTCAGGTTACAGTGTCTGTTTTCTAAAAGTTATGCAAGGAAAACAAAACAAAACAAAATCTAAGCATATTTACCTGAAGGAGTTGAAGATCTCCTTGAAATGTCTCAGGGTCATAGCATGGGTAGGGAATTGCCCTTTTGATGGAAAATATCTGTTCAAGTTTCTCTTTCTGAGTTACAGAGTGGGCACCAAGAATAATTTGAGGTTTGCCTCTCCTGAAAAGAAAATAATACCATATTTAAGAGAATAGAGTACGCTGAGCTCAGGGTTTAACTTCCTCAGTGTTTGCAGACAGCATCATGTTTATAAATGAGCACAAAATGGGGCCGTCGTTTATAGAACCCTTTTTGGTGATTTTGTGTCTTTACCTAAGACTTTCCATATGTGTTAGGACACCTTCAAGTTGCCCAGGTCTTTTCAAGGAGAAAGCAACTAGGGAGGGAATCCCTGACTTAGATAAAAAACAAAAAACCATGGGTTGGAATGGCCTGGAAAGGGTGGGGCAGGGCTTCCCGGGACAGGCACTGTGGCCCTGGTGGCTGGGCTGGAGGAAGTGGGCTCTGCTGTGGATTTGTGCTGCAAAGTCTGCTTCCTAGTGGCCTTCTGGGTTGATGACACCCAGTGGAAAGATCCAACCCAAAGTCATAACTCGAATTTGCCTTTACATGCTTCAGAAAAATAGTGAACCTTGCTGTAGTTAAAATAGGAAAGATAATTCAAGACATGCTTTTAGGACCTTGAAGGAAGAGATGCTCTTATAGTGAAACTGTGAAGCCAAGAATTGCACACCCACACCCAGACAAACATGGACAGCCCTCCTATGTACAGAGAAAGAGAGAGACCACCCACTAACTGCCCACAGATCCTGCTGCCTCACATACGGGTGTGTACATAGACAGAGGCCCCTTCACCAAACACAAACACAGAAGCAAACAGAACAGGATCTGCCCCGACCCTAATCTAGCTTATGAACCAATGACAGATGAGAAACACTATCCCAACTAGTGGGGTCAACTTGTCACCCAACAGTCCTGCCAGTTAATGAATTTGTCAGTGGATAGCTTTCTTGTTTGCATTGTGCTGATGTTCTTTTAAATATTTTTTTTAAAAAGATTTTTTTCTTGATATTTTAATTTTATTTATTTGCCTTGATGTTTGCCTACATGAGTATCTGTGAAGGGTGTTAGATCCCCTGGAACTAGAACTACAGACATTTGTGAGCTGCCATGTGGGTGCTGGGAATTGAACCCCGGTCCTTTGGAAGAGCAATCATTGTTCTTAACCGCTGAGCTATCTCTCCAGCCCCTGTGCTGGTGTTCTTCCTTGAAAAATTTTATCTTATACCACTTCATATATAATTTTAAGCTGAATCTTTGTGCCAGAGTGAACAGGGAATATCAGGTACTGATTACCAACAGGCAGAAATTATAAAATAGTAGTTCTACATGATAAATATGACTCTGTCTTTAAGATAATGACTCAAACCATTAATTTAAGCTATAGGGTATTGGTGTGTTTTTCACACAAAGTGTGGTAATTTGTTAGGATCTCTATAAAATATCATATTAAGGTGGAAAAAGACCAAAGATAGGAAATAAGTGGGTTGTAACCATAGGAGACACTCTGTGATTGATATTGACTGTGTAAAAGATTTCTATGAACCAAACAGCAAACAAAATACCGAGAGAGATTGTGGGGTGATTAAACTGGGTGCTGTTATTGCCCTGTCTGTTCTAATACTGTTGATAGTTGTGGTGATGGAAAAATCCACTTTTAGATGATGTGGTATTGTGCATTTCAGTCTTACTCTATACTATCTGGCTCTTGTTTGTGAGCAAATATTACAACAGGATCTAATGTTGATTATGTGTACCCACATTTTTCTCTATTCCACACTAATTGTGGCTTTGGACTGGATAGCTGTGGGATGGGAGAAGCTGGAGTGACTTACAGGTCACAGTGAGCCGCTGTCAGAATCCAGTTTTCATTGATCAGAGCCCCTGCGCAGATTTCCAGCCCTTTGATTAGAGCCATGTAGCGTCTGGCATGAGATGGCACCTCATTTCCTCCTATAATGCCCTTACAGGATTCTGGAAAAACTAAAAGATTGACAGAGAGTGAAATCCTTGCTCGTGTAATCATCCTTTGCCCCAGGAAAGTTTGACTAAAAATAAAAATGACATTGCAAATTCCTAGACGTGTGCCCTGTGCCAGGGAACAGAGCTAATTAGATCCCAGGTTCTGGCTAGTGCTTGCTGCTGTAGCATTTGGTCCATGGCTGTATTCCCAACACACACACACACACACACACACACACACACACACACACACACACACACACATGCTTCATAGCATTGTTCAAACTCAGCTTAGTGCCTGGCTTCTGCATTTTGTTTGTTATCTGAGACAGGGTCTCATGTAGCCCCAGCTAGCCTCAAACTTGTTAGGTAGCCAAGGCTAACCTTCATCCAACCTCTGCCTCCAAAATACTAGGATTACAGGCATATACCATGTAAGGCTTGAGTTTAGCTTTATTTTAAGTTCTATTATAAGTAAACATCCCTACTTTTAAATTATATTTTATGCCATGTGCCTAAATTGATGCTCTCTCTATTTCTCCTCTCTTTTCTGTTATATAAAATATATCACCACACTCTCTTCTTTTCATTTTTTCTTTATTACTCATTTTGAAAAAGATTTAATTATGTATACAGTATACAGAAGAGGGTACCAGATGTCATTATAGATAGTTGTGAGCCACCAAGTGGTGGCTGGGATTTGAACTCAGGACCCTTGGAAGAACAGTCAGTGCTCTTAACCTCTGAGCCATCTCTCCAGCTCCTATTACCCATTTTTTAATCATTATGGTTAAATGACAAATATGTAGAATGCTTTTCTTTTTGTATGATAGTTCTCAGACTTTATTGTCATAATAATAATCCATAGCCCATATTTAAATCTTACATTCCACAGAAGCACTTGAGAGAATGGTTTGGAACCAGGAAATGTATGTGTTAAATAAGCATCCTGATTCTGATGTAGGTGGTCCCCTGAGCAGCAGAGGATTGTGGATGTGTCTAGAAAAGTAGTGATTTATCCTAATTTTGATGCTGTGGCCTGTCATCACCAGCAGATGGCATTTTACAGACAGTCATTTGATACATGATGGAGGTATCCCAGACCACCAAGTGGCCAGAAACTGGAGGGCTGGAAGGAAAGAGTGGATGGGCAGCAGCCGCATCCTTGATTGGAAACCACCTCCCCACCCCCCACCTCCACCCTTGGCTTTAGCCTCTAGCCTCAGACTTTCTGCTATTTTCTGCATGGAAACTAACTCCTTACTCTCTTATTCTGAAGCAAGAAGCAAAGCCTTGAATTGTCACTGATTTAAAAAAAAAAAGTATTAGTAAAGCATGTACCCAAGTACGTAAAACAAACAAACACCTTAGCGTTTTAATTCCTAGACAGGAAAAAGTCTTTGTTGGACTAATCTGTCTATAAAGAAATTCAACTCACTGATTTGGTTTTCTGAGCCTCATGTTAGCCATCTTCCGGGCACTCTGGGTCTGTATTACATATCATTATTCACTTTATAGTTGTTAAGGTTATAGATTTAAAAAATTAGTATTTTATGTGTATGAGTGTTTTTCCTGCATGCATGTCTGTGGAGGTCAGAAGAAAGCGTTATGATGATAGTGATGCACCATGTCAGTGCTGGGAACGGAACCTGGGACCTGTGCAGGACTTAATTGTACAAGCTCTTAACGGTTTCCCGGCCCCTTTGTTGCACTGAGGACTTCTTTTCTAATCATTTCACAATCATTCCATTTTCCCACAACTGTTTTTTAGTATCTGCTGTTAAAATGGTCCCAGGAGTGAGCGGAAAACAGTTCTTTCAATCTAAGACCATAAGCACTAGAGATGGGCCGGCAAGGCGGATGCTGTGGATCATTCACAAAGGATGACAGTGCTCGGAAGTATCTGGTTGGGGTATCAGGGAGGAGCTGCAGGATCTGAGATGAGAGGTGCTAAGCCTTCTTGAAGAAGGTTTGAAGGTACATAAGATTTGGAATGAGCCTAGAAGGGATTTCAAGTCAGCCAAATAAAGGCAGAGCGCTGGGATCCTGAGAAGGAAATGGACACCCATAGAGTGATGTTCAACTGAGCTTACTAAGGGCTGGAGAGATGGCTCTGTGATAGGAGCATTGACTGCTATTCCAGAGGACCTGGGTTCAATTCCCAGCACCCACATGGTGGCTAACAACTGTCTGTAACTCCAAGATCTGACATGTACACACAAACATACTTGCAAGAAAAACACTAATGGAAAAAAAATCAGTAAATTTAGAAAAACTGAGTTTGTTGATCTACCACCTTTAAATTCTTTTGGGGTCCAGCTTTAATATACTTTCAGATTTTATCATTTTAATTGTTAACAAATATATATATGTTCAAGGTCTGACTTAATCTGTTGCTATTTTTTTTAAAAAAAAGATTTATTATGTATACAGTATTTTGCCTGCAAGCATGCCTGCAGGCCAGAACAGGGCATCAGATCTCATCACAGATGGTTGTGAGCCACCAAGTGGTTGCTGGGAATTGAACTCAGGACCTCTGGAAGAGTAGTCAGTGCTCTTAACCTCTGAGCCAGCTCTCCAGACCTTGTTGCTATTCAACAAGGTTGAACATTCAAGTTCAGTTTACCCAGGCTTCTGCAATTTTTCCCTGATCTCTCTGTGTAACTGTATTTGTAACAGAGTTCAAACTACCTATTCAAAATGTAGGTGGTAAATATCAGGTGATTTCCTGAAGTTCGGGGTGCAGGGAGGTTAGAGTGGAGTCTCTTTTCTGGACACACACTCCCCCTATAGGTAGAACACTGGGGTATTGGCCTTAAAAACTTCACAGTATTCTGTAACAAGTTTATTATCTGTAGTGGCACTTTTAGTAAATACATTAAAAGTGAAAAAAATCAGAACCTATAGTACAGCAGTAATGGAGTATCTGTAACACTCATTCATAACAGATGCTGTTAATAACAGTGGAAGATTGGTGGTATTTTTTTCAGGTAGATGAGAATGATGAAGGCTAAACAGCCAAGTTCACACCACTAACAATGTCAAAGCACTGTCCTAACACAGTCCCACATAGTACAAACCCATATTTTCCCACTGTGAAGCACAGTCTCCTCCAGTGTGGCTTCTTACCTAGTCTTTTCTTTCTTTTAGCACTTTTTTTTTCTTACAGAGGTATAAGAATCTAATAAAACAAGGCATACACATGCAATTTAAATATGGCTTTGGAAGAGCCATGGAATTTCTGATGTCTAAGCATGGCCTTGAATAGTGTGTAGTTCCTGTCTAAGGTTCCAGCTCTGAAGGTGTGGTTGAACCTGAAGTCAGATCGTCTACAGACAAGCTGCATGTTCAGGCCATTTAGTAAGCTTTCTGGTCTTGGTTTCCCAGGTGTAGAATGGAGAGGATGCCACAGACACTAAGATGTTCAACTGAGCCAATGTCATTGAGCCAGTTAGCATACTGCTAATTTTTATTTGTAAATTTTATTAAGGACAGGCATTTGTTTCTATGCATTCATATGTACATATGTGCATGTGTGTGATACTCGTGTGTGAGTGCATGAGTATATGTACTTAAGATTATTTTACATTGATACTATTATTTTCTTCATCATCCCACTACTGGGCATGAACACAGTTACAAACAAAATCTCGAAACTGAAGGTTGTGAGACTTATCTGAGAATATTGGGTTGTATTTGGCAGGTCACTTAAGACAGCCTGTACATCCCAATTTTAATAGCACTGGCAGTTTCCCACCCAAAGACCTTGCTTGGTAGAGATCTGGATTTGTAAGAGTCACCAGATGTGACTGAAACTTTCATTGCCTCCAACACTTAGGACATTTTTTTTGGTTTGTTTTAAAACTGGTGTGCCTCTTAGATAACAAAGACAAAAGGTTCATTAAAAATGATTAGGGTTATAATTTCCTTTCCTCCTTTATATATAACATTAAGCATAAATTAAACGGATACAGATTTTATTTTCTCATGAACAAAAGGAAAAAGCATATGAAAGTATGTCTTACCTCCAGAAATGAGAAAGAAAACAATGGTCACTGGGAACAATAAGGCAGGAGGCATCCCTCTGTGTCTGGTGTCCATCCCCATCTGGACAGTGCTACTCCAGGTGTTGGCTTTGATAATACAGGAGACACAAAGCTTCTTGTCTTCTCTCCCACCCTCTCTCCCTTGTGCTATGCAGAAGCTATTGGTATTTTATTACTGGAAAGTTTAGTCTCATTTTATCTGTGGTGTGGTTACCTACTTGGTTCAAAAGCTGATGTTATTTTCTTTGAGGTTTGATGTCTCCTATCCAGAAGGGCAAATGTGAAGTCATGGGACTATGTTTATTTAAAGAAAAATTAAAAAGAAAATTATAGTTAAAAGGAGGTCATTTCAATAAAATGGACTACATCCGAATAGACACTTCTTCAGAGAAATCTGTGGTGGCCAACAAGCAGATGTAAAAATCACCAGGGATGTGTAAATCAATTAGAATGGCTATCATCAAGATTAACTTGCTAGCAGGCATCTGTGAAAGAGTTACTTTTGTACTCTGTTGATGGGAGTGCAAATTAGTACAAGCTTCATGGACAATAGTATGGGATTCCTTAAAACTAAAAACACATCTATATGGAAATCAGTGTGTAACTACAGAAGATTGCTGTGAATGAAAATGGTAGTAAAATTTACTGGGAGAAAAAGCAGAATGCAACTGGTAAACCTTGTGATTTACCTTGAATATTATATCAGGCTTTGGGAGTGCTGGAGGAAAAATGGGTTATCTTAAGTAGAATGACCTAGAAATTCAAGGTATTATTAAGTTTCAAAAAAAAAAAACAAAACTAAAACCACATCTATTATAGGATCCCACAATCCCACTGCTGAGTGTGAATGTCCAAAGGAAATAAAATTATTATATCAAAAAGATACCTACAGGGGCCAAAGAGGTGGTTCAGTGGTTAAGAGCACTTGCTGCTCTTACAAAAGATCATATTTCGGGGCTGGAGAGGTGGCTCAGAGGTTAGGAGCACTGGCTGCTCTTCCAGAGGTTCTGAGTTCAATTCCCAGCAACCACATGGTGGCTCACAACCATCTGTAATGAGATCTGGTGCCCTCTTCTGGTGCACACCCATACAGGCAGGCAGAATACTGTATACATAATAATAAATAAATCTTTAAAAAAAACCAAAAAAACAAAAGATCATATTTCAATTCCTAGCGCTCATATGGGACAGCTTATAGACTGCTTGTAACTCTAGCTCCCGAGGATCTGATGTCTTCTTCTGGCCTCCTTAGATACCCAAATGCATGTGCACATACACATGGAACATACACATAAACATATAACAAACATATACTCATAAATAAAAACTTTAGATCTTAAATAACAGAGATATTCATATGTTCATTCTTGTAGTAGCAGTGGTCATTCATGCTGTGATCCAGAATCAATCTTGATTGCTTATTGGTGGGTCTATGGTTCCCCCATGAAGATTCCCCAGGACTGTTCTGCACAATGTGTTCTTCAAATCCTTATGATAGTAGGTTCTGGGGGGTTTAGGATGGGAGAGAGTAGGTTTCTCTCTGGGACGAAGCAAAATAGTGAGAACTACAATGAATGGGAAGGTGGGGGAGAATGGGGTCAATTTAATCCTTTTATACCAGTCAGCCAGCAAGCAAAGCACAGATCTGCTGCCCAGGGCAGGATGAGAGTAATTGATCTATACATTACAAAATAGAGGAGTGTTAGGAAATAAGGGAGGAGAATATGCCCTGGGATTGTCGTGCTTGTTGGTGCTTGTGCCTAAGGACAGAAGTGGAGGCACTGTGGCAGTCATCATGGCCTGGCAATTGCAAGGAAATGATGAGCTTAGGCTTGATGTCATTGTACCCAGCCAAAAACCAAGACAACCAAACTGCTGGACAGCATTGAGAAAACCCATCCTGGAATGTGTAACTGAGAAAATGTGGTATTTCAACATGAGACTGCTAGTGGTTGAGACTGTAGCTGCTCCTACTCTACTTATGTCTTTTTAGAGACCTCGGATCCACAAACCTGGAGGGGACTCTGACTAAATGTGTACCACTAGTGACCTGTGGGGAGCTTTATCTATCTCTCACGCACATAAAAGATGGAGGCATCCTATGCATTGTAGAGTCCCATTATCGCAAGAGGCCTGGCTAAGAACCTGTATCATAACCAATGAGATTACTTAGATGATCTCACACCTTGAGATGCAACCATGAGGCAGAGAGGGCTAACTGGGAATGGCTTGGACTTTTGAAATCTCAAGGCTTGCCCAAACATTTTCATTCAAACTACCATAGGCGTGTTCTCTACATCTAAGAGCTTTACCACCCAGAGGGAACGCTTTCCTAATAATTACTTTTCCTCCTTGTAGTTCACCTGTCCTCCATTTTCATCTGTCTTTCTGTCCACCCATGCATGTGTCCATTCATCCATAAAGCTGTCTACCAGCCTACTCAATCAGTTTTTAATGAAGATCTGTTGTGTCCAGGGACTGTAATAGGCATGAAAAGTGGGTTTTATTTTTATTAAAAAAAGAGTAAAATTAATGCTATTTTTCAGCAATGAAATAGATATGTTTCAATAAATACCTTATTTAATGCATTTCTTGTGGGGTCCTGTTTTCTGTATACAGTGCTAGATGGAAGAAAAAACCTTAGACATTAGGACCTGGACTCTATGGGGACTTTAACAAGCCAGTGTCTCCGGATCTTCAGTGTGGGAAGCAATGGTAGGTGAGGTTAGAAAACTGGGAGTATTGTGGTAAACTTTGAGCATTATGATAAATAAGGCCTATAAATAAATGTCAAAGGACAAGGGAGAGCCAGGCAAGGTTTTTTTAACCTTTATTTCTTTAGAAATTTTTTTCATACAATGTATTTTAATCCTACTTTTTACTCTCCCTCAATTTCCCATAAATCCCTCTTTTCTCCTCCATACATACCCAACTTTATGTTCTATCTCTCAAAGTGAAAAAAATAAAACAAAAACAAAACAAAACCCAGAAAGACAAAACAAAACAAAAACAAAAAGTGCACAAAAAACTTGAGTTTACTTTGTGTTGGTCAACTATTCCTGGGCATGGGGACAGCCCTGGAGTGTGGTTGATGTACCCACTGACACTCTGTTGTAGAAAACTGATCTTCCCCTTCCTAGCAGGTATCAATTCCAAACAGCTCCATGTTTAATGGTGGGACTTTGTCTTTTCCCCATCTTCACACTTGTATTTTTTTTTCTGGTTTGAACTTGCACAGGTCTTGTGCATGCTGCCACATTCTCTGTGAGTTCATATATACACTCATATATATGTATATCATACATACCAGCCCTGTTGTTTCTGGAAGATACTAATTTTTTTTGGAGCCATCTACCTCTGACTTTTACAATCTTTTTGATTCCTCTTCCACATAGATCTCTGTACTTTGAGGGAAGTGGTTTGATTAAGAAATTTCTCTTAGAGATGAGTACTCTAAAATTTCTCACTGTCTACATATTGCGTAGGTACAGGTTTCAGTATTAATTACCATCTACTACAAGAAGCTTCTCTGATGAGAGCTAAGCAATGCATTGATCTATGAGTATAATAACATATCATTAGGAATAATGCTATTGCTATGCCATTTTAGCAGAATAATAGTATTAGGTTTTTCACTAGGGCTCATAATATATCTAACTCAGGTTCTTGGCCACTTTAACAGTTTAACAGAATCATATATGGGTTACATCTCACAAAGTGGTCTTTAAATCCAATTTTTAAAAAGTGGTTGTTTACTCCCATGACATTTGTGCCATGATTGTACTAGTATATTTTATTGTTGGTCACAGGGTTTGTAGCTGGATGACACTGATGAAATAGAGCATTGTATTATAGATAAGGGAAAGCTAGAATCGGGTAATTAAGTGGGGGGGGGGAAATTGGAAGGCGGGCTAAAGGGAAGACTATGGGAAGAGACAACTAACACTGGAAACCCTTTGAAAAGCCTAGTATTATAGACACTTCATAAATACACACACACTGAAAAGGAATTTAAGTGGAATCACCATATAATGGCAGAGACAATGCCAACTGGATATCTAATAGCACCAAGTACACTCCACCCACTCCCTGTGCTAGAAATGGGTCATATTTTGTTGAGTCATTGGTCAAAGGGGTCCTATAGACTTCACAAGCTACTGTGAAGGCTTTGGTCATCATCTACAACCTGAAGGTAAGGCCCTATTGCTGAAGGTATCATTTCTGTAACTGAACATGAAATTTAACAGGTACCCTGCTAGAAGCCTCAGCCCTACTGACTAGCATTCATAGTGCTGGAAGGTATTTTGCATACTTCCAGAGAAGAAAGGTAATTATCAGTATCAACCTGCTAAGGTTTTCAGCAGGCCAAGGGTCTGTATTTGAAAAAAGTTTCTTCTGGCACCAATGGAAGCAATGGCAGCTCCCGAGTGACTGGGTCCCAAGTGACCCAGGTTTAAGGGGCAGCAATTTGCTTCAAAGTGCGAGATTAGACATGGTCTTAGAGCAGCACCTTCATAGAAGTACCCAATTCTCACCTAGAGTGAGTGATTACTAAGGATGGATGCTTGTTGGAATAGATGACAGAGACTCACATTAGAAAAGAGAGAGCAGACTTCCCAGCCATAGACATGGTCAGTTAGGAAATCATTGTTTGTGTCTGGATGTACAGAGTGCCTAAATATTGGAAGGAAATCAATATATTAAAGGTGTTAGAATGGATTCATTTTTTGATGATGGGTTTCCACAATGTAGACAAGGAGGATTTGAGGGCAGAGAGTGAGTCAGGCTGGAGTGGACAGGAGCAGGGGATGTAGAAGACCATGGTCTGTGCTTTCACCAGGGATACAGGTTGGAGCTGTTCTTTCCTGTTCTTCAGTAAAGGATGGTGTAGGAACAGGCCTTCCCCATGAGGTGTTGGTAGGGGAAAAGTCACTGATTCACTGAACTGTGCACTCAGACTAGCCTCTGACATGAGAACCAACTTTGATGGGGTTCTCACCAAATTCATTTGGTTAGAGTTTGGTCAGTTAGATGTGGTTTAGGCCAAAAGTTTCTGTGTGGTGGGTTTTCTAGGTAATGACTGCTCTCTCCAGGTTCCCAGCACACAGCAGTACATCTCTTCAAGTCATCACCTAAACCACTGACAGCCTTGCATGCTGCACCTGCTCTGCCTTCTGAGACAGTCTTTCATTTCTAACTTTGTTTAGCCACTGCATTAAGACATAGTCCACAATGCACCCATTTAATGTGTAATTCAGTGGGTTTAGGGATATTGCATTACTAATTTAAATACTAGATGTATTATAACATGTCATTTTAATTGTGAACTATAATTTAATAGTATCAAACAGATGCATAATGTTTCAAATGCTCACTACAGCATTTCAAAATCTTTTTCATTACTTCATAGCAGAAACCCTATAACTGATAGGCAAGGCCTTCCTGTTCTCTCTTCTCCTCAGCATCTGGTAATTTGTAATCTGTCTGTCCCAATGGGTTTTCATGTTTAAATATTTCAAATAAGTTGAATCATATACTACTTCCTTGTGACTGTTTTCTGCCATCTGTCATAATATCTTTAAGGTTCTTTCTTATTGCAGCATCTTTCAGACCTTTGCTCTTTCTTATGGCCCAATAATATTCTACTGTTTATCCACTCACTTGCTAATGGTTTTGGGTTGTTTTTACCTTCTGGATACAATTAATATGTCACAAGAATCTGTTTTGGTCTCTGCTTGCATTTCCTTTGAATGTATATTCAGGGGGAAATTGCTGGGCCATATGTTAATCCCAGTTAGTGTTTTTTTAGGAACTCCCTTACTTCTAGGAAACTGTAGACCCTGGTTTAGAATTCTTTCTCTACTACTTCTGTCTTAATTCTAGGTGATCAAGTAACTGGGCAGTGCCCTGGCCTGTCAATATATTGAACTCATCTTCTTCATGTTATCATTTTTTCCTTCATACTGTTTTACTCTCTGACTCAATCCACCTACTCCAGCTTTCTCTCACATCCTCTCCAATCAGGTTCACTCCATCATTCCACAAAACTGCTATTGTCAAGGCCATTGAGGCCCATACTGCCTCTGTCAGCTAATCTTTGTGCTATTCTTATCTGGGCACTTGACAAACTAATTTTATAGCTTTGTGAATGTTAGGTAAAGACTGTCAACTTAGCTATGTAAGTTGACTTAAATTGTTCCCAGTCCTATAGACCTCATTCCTATTCAAAATTTCCACCCAAAAGTCTACCAAATATCTCCTGCTGTGGGGATTATGTTCTAGTACATTGTAAAGAGAGGGTCTACTGGTTTAACAAAACACTGATTGGCCAGAAGGCAGACAGGAAGTATAGGCTGGGCTACCAGACTAAGAGAACTCTGGGAAGAGGAAGAGTCAGAGAGAGAGGAGAGAGACGCCAGAAGACACAGAGGAAAGAAGTTGAAATGCTGCTCTAAGAAAAGGTACCAAGCCACTTGGCTAATCATGGGTTAGTTTAAGAGTTAAGAGCTAGCAAGTTATATGACTGAGCCATAGGCCAATCAGCATGAAATTAATATAAGCCTTTGTGTGATTGTTTGGGGCTAAGAGACAGTGGGGCTGCTAGCAGGCCTGAACCCTGAGGCTAGGCTGGAAAGGCTAGGTCAGAAACTTCATACTACAATCTCCATATAACATCTCTGAAATTAAACCATTGGATTTCTTTCCAAATAGCCCTTTCTCTTGTTTCTTGCATTTCATTTTGTGGTAGATGATCCTTGTGAGTTTTTAGAACAAAAGTATTGTCTTAAAGCAGTTTTTTTTTAAATTTTGTGTTTGACATTCAGCTATCTGGAAACCTCATTCATTTATATCAAAAATGCATATGGGACCAAGTCACTCATGATATTATTTTCTCCTGCATTCTCTGTTCACATCACCTGCATCAAGAATGACCCTATAAGTCATCTTGCTTCTTCCTTGCCCCATTAATGATGATCTTGATCATTTAAAAATCAAGGTTGGTAAGATTGCTCAGTGGGTAAAGGTACCTGCTGCCAAGCCCGATGACCTGAGTTCTACCCCTAGAACCCATGTGGTAAAGGGAAAAAAGTAATCACACACATACACACACACACACACACACACACACACACACACAAAATGTAAAATAAGTTAAAACATAAATCAGACTTGATTTATGTTTGGGATATAGAAAGTTGGAAAGAATCTTGGTCTCATCCTTACAAGACAGAAAAATCTGGATCATCTTTAAAGTTATAACTTCTTGAAGTTATCTGAGAATTGGGATTTTAGGCAGCCTGGAAGTTTGGAAAGTAAAGTGGCTCCAGGAAGATGTCTTACTGCTCTGCAGCCAACAATAGGCTGGGAAACAATGCTGGACCTCATGGAGGTTAGTTGCAAGAAATTGTGGTTTCCTAAGTACCATGTGTGATTTGCATGAGAATATAGTTGACCACTGGATCTGCAGACCCAGAGAGACTTTTGCCAACCAGAAGCCTTTCTTCGTAGACCAGGGATAAGGCAGGAAGTTGGAAAGGGTTTCTGTGGTGAGCAGAGGGAAGAGCAGCTCCCTCCCCAGGCATGGCATGGCACTTTATGAGGATGACTTAGTCCTGTTTCCTTTTTCCCTTCTCACCTTCTCCAACCCTCTCTTATGCCAGTCTGGCCTCATTTTCACTGTACGGGTGACGACCCTGAATTTCTGATCCACTTCTCCTGGGATTGCACGCACATGTGACCACATCCATTTTATGTGGTGCTGGGTACCAATCCTAGGGCATCATTGGTGTTCGGCAAACATTCTGCCAGTGGAGCTCACAACTTCACCCTTGTTTTCTTTACAAAGCAACAGCTCTAAACTGTTGAGAAAGGGCAGTGTTATTCTCAACCTCAGGACATGTGTGAAGACACACTGTGGCCAAGGGAAGAGACCCCCCCCCCCAAAAAAAAAACTCCAAACCCTCATAACCTTCTATTTCTGGGGACAAAGAAGAAAAAAAATTCAGTTATGAGGGAAAAAGATAGGGTTCACTGAAGTTGTCTCACATCTGAGAGCAAGCAGGTTGGTTCAGGAGCATGGAATAAAATTTCCAAACTAGGAGACAAAAGAACACACTAGCAGCTATTTGGTAAAGAAATGTGCAAAAGTGAGACAGCTCTTTGAGGTTCAGAACCAGAGGGAAGCCTGAATCTGAGGTGGAAGAAAAGGCCAAGGAAAGCTGTCAGATAAGCCCAGGCCACTGTAGACCAAAGGTCATTTTAAGGAGGTCATGTATGGAGGTTAAGTGCAGGAACAGTAATCATAAAGCAAGATGGACTGACCAGAATGACTCAGTTTCTCACAGAAATGACAGAGACCAAAGTGAATTATATATACAGTCAGAGGCATGAAACTATTTACCTTATCAACAAATCACAGGACACGAGATTAAAAACAAACTGCACAGCTAGAGAATCACAGAATGAGAACCAGAGAAGATTCGGGTGTTGGAAGCCCTGGGGAATTTAAATAGTTAAGATTATTGTGTTAACTCTGGAAAGTAGATCCTGCACCTTGCCTGGGCAGCACAATAGAGCCAACCTAGTCTGCAGAGGTGTGGGTGAGTCAGCTCCGAAGCTGTGAGAGTGGGGGAGCTCTCCTCATACCTTGTCTCTCTCGGGGTAGTATGGGCATGGAAGAGATGTCCTCCTTAACCTTCAACCCTAATCAACTGCAACAGAGACAGACAAGGGAGCTGACCCTTCCCCTTACCAGCCGTAGCACTCAGGAAAGTGGACCCTGTACCTCACCTAGGCAGCACAGTAGAGCTGACCTTATTGATAGGTTAGTGAATATGAACAAGGGAGACATGGGCCCACCCCTCATCTGTCATATGGTGGCATGAGGAGAGTCGGTCTCCCCCTCCCCAACTCATTAATGCCCGAGGCAGGTGGGAGGACTGCCCCGTCCATCACCAACTGCAACACTCGGGACAGTGGCCCCTGCACCACACCTGAGCAACACAGTAGAGCTGGCCCTGAAGGTGTAGGTGTGGGAGAGCTGACCCTGAGGATGTCAAAGTGGGAGAACAGGACTCTCCTTGCTCATCGCTGCAAAGGATGAACTAGCCAGGGCAATACAGGAGAGCTCCCCCTGGTGGTGAGGGCAGGGAGAGCTGGAGGGCTGGCCAAACTGCAACTACCCAAGGCACAGCACTCAAGGGTTATGAGCTGGCCCACCCCAACATCTACCTCACCTGTGATCTGTTGGAAGGGGCAGGTCCTGCAGACCCAAAACAGCAGGTTCTTCACAACACAGGGCAACAGAAGGATAAGCAAGAGAAGAGGGCCCAGCATCCATAGCGTAGCAGAAACCAGAGGCCTTGACCCAGACCAGTGACTCTCTTACTGCAATAATGTGAGCAAGACATATGAATAAAAGGGAAAAAAGATTATTATGTTAAAATTACCAGTAGAAAAGGTGTGAATATACATAGACACACAAGGTTATCAGCAGACTGATGAGAACTGCAAGAAGAGAGCCCACTCAGCTGAGGAAATAGAGGACTTCAAGGTCAGGTCATGATAAATGGCCTCCACTTAAGTACAAGAATGGGGAAAATGATTGAAAAATCAGAATCAATCAAACACAAATAAGTCAGAGAAGACATCCCAGGAGCTGTGGAAAAGATGGTATCTAACTGACAGTGGCATAGAGCCTTAATAAGGCAGGCAGTGGGTAGTATAGAGGTAAGGAAGTACTTGAAAATACGATTAATACCTTTCCTCCCAGCATTCGGGGGGGAGGGGGCAGAAGCAGGTGGATCTCTGTGAGTTCCAGGACAACCAGGGCTACACATAGAAACCCTGTAGTGGGATTCAGATGTTACCCAAGGAAGCACTAGTGATCTCAAGAATCTGGACCCTGATGGGGTGTGGCCAGAATCGTTCAAGAGCCTGGGACCCAGACTCCCCCCTCCTCTTTGATTCCTGCATTGTTTCATCCTTGAAGAAAGAATAAAATGATTCTTTACTTTTTTTGTTAGCCAGGGCTTACCCATGCAGCAGGAGTCTTTGTGCAAATACTTGAGCAATCTTACCTCTCCAAAACAGTTTCTAGAATATTCTATTACATTCCTAGGAACACTGTGGGAGTTATTGCCGACTTGGATCTCATGATCTACATGGAGATCAGCATCACTAACATCTAGGCTCTGGTCATGATGATGATGTGACCTTATTGTATTAAATAGTGTTGCCTATGCTAGCCCCATAATTTAACATCCCCATCATACATAAGCATAATGGAACTGGTTCATGGGGCTGTGGAGAAGATTAGTAAAGTAATGGTCATGACCATTACCTGCTTGGTTGAGGGAGATCATGGGCATTTCTCCCTGCTTCTCACATGATTAGTAAGCAATTGTCATAGAGTGTGATGCCAAGTACTGCCCAGTACTTAGCTATCACTAGGCAAGTGGTATCCATTCTATACACAAATGTCATCTGGAATCACTTCCGATTTTTCCTGGATAGACCCTCAGGGACAAAACTGGCTTCTCCTTCACTGTGACCAAGGTGAATGGGGTCTGAAGAGTCAAAATAGAGGTGACAGAAGCCTGTTTCCCAGCAATTACAGAAGAGTACAGCTTTGGAATTCCTCCTTCTCATCCCTCCTCAGTGCTTAGAGACCAGGGGCTGTAACCCAACATGACACACCTCTGGAGGCCCCACTAGATAGAAGGGGGAAGTACCCTCCTGTAGTGGAGAGAAGTTATCTTGATCTAGAGATGTGGCCTCTTGGTCAGCCTGAACTGGTAAAATTTGATAACTAAGTGACAGTGTAGCCTAGGTGATGGATATACAGAGGCCCAGTATAATTAAAATATAGGGTCCATGATGGTTTTGGTATGCTATCTATATTCTAACTGAACTTCTAACAAAGTTATCTTAAAAATATGCTTTTGTCATTTATATTGAGAAACAGTATTGATTGTGGCCATTTCAATAAATATCCATAGTAATTGTATGAGTCACAGGCTAAAAAAAAAATTAAAATCCAATTTACTGAATTTTAAGTGTCTATTCTGTTATTATTTAGACTTTTAAATAGATATCTGTGATAGCTAATTTTTATGACCTAACTGAGCTTTAAGAAATAGATGAGTGTTTCAGAGTGTTTATATCGAGCAATATAGGTGCAGCTTTGTGGTCACAGACTGAGTCATCTGAGAGCCCAGTTGTTGGGCAGGAAGTTGTAGCTGCAAAGCTGTTTCAATTTGATACACTGTATCTGACAATAGCAGATGTTCAGAACTGAAAACCACACACCCACCTTACCCGGAGAGTAACGTTAAGCGCTAGTGGGCGCCCACAGGAATTAGGCGACTTAATGTCTTTGCTTTGCCCATCTGATCATTTTCAGAACATTTTAATAGAATATATTTAATTACCTTTTAAGAATGTTACCGGATAGCACTGCAGTTTGGATGTTTTATGCAAGTTTGCGTGTCAGAACCTCAATTTTCAAGGCAATTGTGAAGTGGGGAGACTTCAGAGAGGGCTGGGATGAGCTAATGCTGCTGTAGCGGGAGTGACCATCAGTTGGGAGTGGGCTCTGTATACAAGGATGAGTTCAGCCGCCTCCCTTCTCTCTCCATCCATCTGCCCTCTGATGTGAATGATAGGCCATCATCAGATGAGGATCCTTTGCCCGTAGACTTTGAACCTCAGGAACAGATTGGGACAGAAACTGGTGTTGAGAATTGGAATGTTATTATAACAAATACCCAAAAGGGGGAAACAGCTTGAGTGAGTGAATAAAATGCTGGGGGAATTTAGAGCATCAACCTTCCTAATGCTGTGACCCTTTAATACAGTTCTTCATGATGGGGTGACCCCAACCATAAATTATTTTCATTGCTACTTCATAATTGTAATTTTGCTACTGTTATAAGTCCTAATGTAAGTGTCTGTTTTCTGATGGTCGTAGGAGACCCTTAGTCATTTGACTCCAAAAGGTTAAAATTCACAAGTTGAGAACTGCTTGTGTCAGGCCTTTCCTTTTGGGGCTCCCAAATCATTACTAGTTTTGAATGCTTGGCCCAGCTCAGGCACATTTCTGGCTAGCTCTTTAACCTGTTTCTCTCTGCTTACCTCTTTCCTCAGGACTTATCTATCACCTTTCTTCTGTAGATCTTATTTACACTGTTTCTCTAAGTCTGGCTGTCGTCTGTCTGCCTTCTTGCCCCAGAGGTGTTTCTCACTCTCTCCTTAGATTTCTTCTCCTATTTATTCTCTCTGCCTGCCAGCCCCATCTATTCCTCTTCTGCCCAGCTATTGACCAAACATTCAGCTCTTTATTAGACCAATCAGGTGCCTTAGGCAGGCAAGGTGAAACAAATGTAACACACCTTTACATAATTAAACAAATACAGCCGAAACAAAAGTAACACACCTTTACACAGTTAAAGTAATATTCTGAACACAAACTAATACAACACATCTTTGCCTAGTTAAAATAATATTCCATAACAACCACTGATTAAGAGGATGAAGGTGGAAAAGACTAGATTGCTGCAAACGGCATTCCGTGCTGGTGAGGACAGAGAAAAGGAGAACTGTAGGCAAAGCCTGAACCTTCTCAGAAATGTTGACAGTGGCTAGAATGTTAGTGGAAATGTGGAGAGTAAGATCTTTCTGCCAAGGCCTCAGAGGGACTAGAAAGTAAAGGTCTTGTTATTTAGTGACAAAAGAGTTGATAGAGTTATGAGCAGGCCTCATAACTTTGAGTCTTTGAGTAAGGCAGAACTTGGTTGTGGAATATTATTTTAAGGTGTGTTACTTTTGCTTATGTTGCATTTGCTTCACTCTGTAAAGCTGGGTTACTGTCCCTGTCTAAAACACATGATGGTCTAATAAAGAGCTGAATGGCCAATAGCAAAGCAGGAGAAATGATAGGCAGAGCTGGCAGGCAGAGAGAATATATACAAGAAGAAATCTGGGAGAAGAAGGAAGAAGTAACCAGAGAAAAAGGAGGACATTGGGGGCCAGCCACCCAGTCACAAGTAAGAATGAAGGTAAGATGCGCAGGAGAAAAGGAAAAGGCCAAGGCAAAAGGTAGATGGGATAATTTAAAGTTAAGAAAAGCTGGCTAGCAACAAGCCAACCTAAGGCCGGACATGTATAATGAAGAATAAGCCTCTGAGTATGATTTATTTGGGAGCTGGGTGATAGCCCCCCAGAGAGCAAAACCAGTCAACAACAGAATTTAACACTGACAAAATAGGGTATCGACATAAAAACTATGTAAACAGCAAAGGATCCATGATGCAGTGTAACTTCTTTTGGTAAAATGGGAGAGAAATAATTTAAGGATGTAAATTTTAATTACAAGAAAAGAAAGTAAATACTTAAAAGTTAAAATAAAATAACCCTGACCTTATAAAGAAGGCAAAGGTGTGTCTGGGAGAGCAAAGGTTGCCTGAGGGATCCTTGGATGAAGAGATAATCATGGGTAGAAGAGCCACAGATGAGGGGAAGGGGCTCTGCAGGGCATTTGGAGGTCTTCCAGGCTGCCTAAATAGTCATTGGTCCAGAGTAGGGCTTTAGATTAAGAATGTCACATAGGCCTCCCTGGGTCCTCAGCAGTTGATACTCAGGGATCTCTTGACATTGGGACCTTGGGACCTCCAGAACTGCAAGTGATTGAGTCTGTTTCTTGTAACACACCCATTTCTTTGGCTGTCCTAGCTGGAGCTCAAGGAGAGGGTGAGGTTTAGGCCTCCACTCTGAGGACACAAACACAGCATGTTGATAATTATATGGACACATAGAATTCTTGAGCTTAGAGCCCTGGTATCCTATGTTAAAGGGCACCAGAGACAGCAGGTTCAGGATGTGGACCATGGAGTCAGAGGAGATTATTTAAGACTTTCTGTTGGTTGCCATGTTGGCTTTTGGATTTTGTGGGCCAGTTACTCCTTTCTCGCCCATTTCTCCTTCTCAAACTGGGAATGTCTGTCCTATTGCTGTTTCACTATTGTCCTTGTAAAGCATGTGATCTGTTCATTATAAAGACTCACAGCTGGGTAGCTCATGCACTGAGACTCATCTGTGTTTTATCCTACAAGGCCCTCCACCTGGGGCTTTAAGTTGATGTTGAGAATTAGCAACTGTTAGATGAGAAGATGAACTTTGGAAGCCAGGGGTGAAAATCTCCAGTCTGAGTGTGTCTCCCAAAGTTCACTGGAAAGTGAGCTTCCAGTGGGGCAGTGTGGAAAAGCAGGGCTTTAAGAGGCCGTTAAGGCTACCTTCACAAATACATTAGCATGGGATGAGGTAGTTATCATAGAAGGGAGTCCTTGATTAGAGGACTAATGCTCTCTAGATCCTTTTTCTATCAGCCCTCCACACCCACCTTTGTTCTTCTGCCATGTGTTAATACAACAAGAAGTTGATGCAGGCCAGTCCACTGTGGGCTTTCCCACCGTATTTATTTGTCCTTTACCAATGGGCCAGTGTTTTAGTGAGCCTTCCAGCACTCTGATTTCATAAATGCTCAAAGTGATTGACTTATAAACAGTAACAGTTTCTTTTGGCTTCCAGTGTCAATTCATGATTGAATAGACCCATTGCTTTGAGGCCTGCACAGGGTGAGGCAGGATGATGTCATGGAAAAAGTGACTAACCAAAGGAACCACTGACACCAGGAGCCAGTGAGCCGAATAGAAAGCAAAGAAGCAGTCATGTCACATGATCTTTCTCAAAAGCGTATTTCCCAAGACTTCCCCACAGGCCCTAGCACTGTGTTTCTACCACTTCCCACTTGTACTTCCTTGGTGATGAAGAATTTAACATGTGAGATTTGGGGGCTATTCAGGATCTAAACAATACCATCCTGCCTCAGGAATTCTGTAATAGCAACATAAAACTGACCATGTGAGAATGTAGCCAGAAAATGAGATGTCTAACATCCCAAACTGGAAAGGCCAGTGTCCCAGGATGCCCTGAGAAGCGAGTGTGAGGAACAGCGAGGGGGGAGATTAGATTATTTTGATATGCATATGTCCTGGGAGTGGATGGCCTATGAAAGTCAGAGTCAAGATATATTGTTCAAATGGAAATCCTCTGTCAAGGTGGGAAAGCGACCAATGAGGTAGTTCATGAGAACAGAGGAGGCAGGAAAATCTCCAGGGCTACATCTTTATCATAAAAAAAGATGGAAGCAAATTTATCACATAGTTGAGCTGTAAGAAAGAGCTCTTTCTTAATAACTCATGCATGCATAGATCTTCCACTGTGGTTATTTCCTGTTGTTTCCAAACATTCTCTTTATATAAGAGAAAACTTGTTATTAGGGAGATTGTGATAGTTTCACACTGAAGAACTACATCTCCCAGATTCCCTTTTCGACTATAGAAATCATTTCCACCCACCTCTGCCTCTAAAAGAGGCGACCTCCCGTCTTCTGCAGATATTTGATCATTCACACATGTGGGTGACAAGATGCCCCATGGCTGTGAATTAGCATGGTCTCACCTTTGGTGACTTGGAGTGCAAATCCAGAGTCCATGCTCTCAAGCACTGTGGGGCCACAGTGCCATGGTGATGTGGTATAGTGATATCTATGTGAGTGACATGGACATCACACTCATGCATAGTGATGTCTGTGCAAAAGTCTCTGTGGCACAGAAATATCTGAGATACTTGTGTAAGGAGATGTGTACTAGTGAGCTGTGTGGACCGTATTATATATGCTCGTTGAGGTCTGGGTAGTAATAAAGTCTGTATAGGAAGGCTGGGTGGCAGTGTCCTAGTCAGAGTTTTTGTCAAATCGACACATGCTAGAGTAACTTTAGAAAAGAGGACTTCAACTATCTTAGGGTTTCTATTGCTGTGATGAGACACGATGACCAGAGGAACTTGGAGGAGGAAAGGGTTTATTTGACTTACACTTCCACATCACTGTTCACCATCCAAGGAAGTCAGGGAAGGAACTCAAGCAGAGCACGATCTTGGAGGCAGGAGCTGATACAGAGGTCATAGAGGGGAGCTGCTTACTGACTTGCTCCTCATAGCTTGCTCAGTCTACTTTCTGATAGAAACCAGGACCAGCAGCCCAAGGATGGCACCACCCACCATGTGCTTGGTCTTCTTCCATCAATCACTAATTAAGAAAATGCCATGTAACCAGATCTTATGGAGGCATTTTCTCAACTGAGGCTCCTTCCTTGCTGATGACTCTAACTTGTGTTTAGATGACCTAAAACCAGCCAGTACATCAACTAAGAAAATATCTCCTAAGACTAGTCTGTAGGGGGATTTTAAGTTAATGGTTGATGTGGGAGGGCTCAGTGCAGTATGGGCAGTAGTACCATCCCTGGGCAAATATAAAACTATAAAAGAAAGCAGGCTGAGCAAGCCTTGGAGAAAAGCCAGTAAGCAGGTTCCTCCACCGTATATGCCTCAAGTCCTGCCTCCAGATTTTTCCTTGAGTTCCAGCCTTGGCTTCCCTTAGTGGCTGTGATCCAGGATGTATATGCCTAATAACCCCCCCCCAGTTGCTTTTGGTTACAGTGTTTTATCTCAGCAGTAGAAAGTCTGAAGCCAACTTTCTAACACAGGGAGCCAACTATAAGCCAATCTGGAGTCCAGCCCTGGCCATCTCTGTTACTACCTGCCCTGGCTTCAACCAATGTCAGACTTTGCAGCTGTAGTCTTTGTAGGAGGATGGTCAGACACAAAGCCATTCTAGGGCAATGTCTTGAAAAATTACTTGATGGAATGCAATTTGGGGCAAATGTATATTTTTGTGATTTTGTGTTGGTGAGATGTGGAATCTCTGAGGAATTGCAGAGGGATGCTGGGGCCAAGGGACTCTAGAGAACCACTCAAAGTGACCGCTGGGTGGCCACCCACCTGGGTGTAGTTAAAAATTGCTAGCCACGTGTCACATGACCATGTTCTTCCAAAGTGGGAGACTGAAATTGCCCCACCATCCCCCATTACACAATGGCATGAGCTTAATTAGGAAGTGTCTCAGTGGCATCAGGTAAGAAGTAGCAATTTATAGAGCCCAGTTTGATGGGTCCAATTACATACTCACAGAGCCCACTTTCTGGTCTTGGACCCACCCTTCTAGCATGAAGGGATTTCATGGAAAGCAATTGGATTTCAGGTTTTAGTTAGAGACAACACACTAGCTAGGGTGTCTGTTTATCCACAGGCTTTTAAAACATGCTTTGAGTACTTGATATTTTGGACAATGGAGACACCTACTGTTTCTGTTGAGGAAGTCAAATTTTAGTCCTTTGAATCTCTCTCTCGCTCTCTCTCTCTCTCTCTCTCTCTCTCTCTCTCTCTCTCTCTCCACCCTCTGTGTGTGTGTGTGTGTGTGTTAGGAGAGAAAAAAAGCAAGAGTGAGGTAGAGTAATTTAGAAAGTTCTAGTATGTTAGAATGCCAGAACCTTAGGGCATTTAGACAGAATGTTTTAAAGCTGCACCCTTTCAATATTGTACCTGCTACTCATGGGAGCAATTAAAATCAGATAATTAAAATTAAAGATTCAGTTCCTTGCTCTCAGTAGCTGCATTTTATATGTTCAGTGAGCGCTTCCACACTGGGCAGCATAGATACAGAACATTTTTTATTTCCTCAAAGAAACTTACTGTATGATACTGTAATAGAGTCTTCTAGGTCAGTCTCTTGGTGTGAAAATTAGAAAACAAAGCTCAGAGAAGAAACCCACCAAATCAAAGATTTTGTCTTCAATCAGGGGGAATAAGACGAACACGAGTGTGTAAGACATGAGTTGGAATTGAGAAATGCTAACTACAAAAGCCCTGTGGTATTCTGGAAGAGGAAGAAGTAACTACTTCTTACTCAGCACTCAGTGAGAATAATTGAAAGGAATGGAAAATGGAGTGTGCAGAGATGGGAAAGTGGGCAGAAGACCATCCCGAAGAAGGAAGGAAGGTACACACTCAAATGTTTTAAGATGTAATACGCAACTTTACTTGTCAGGGACACAGGTAACAAAATGCCATTATGACCCTTCCTCCTATTCCATACACTTCAAGAGTTCAACATTATGTGGAAGGAAAGTATAAGGATCAACTCTTGCTTTAATTTGTATGACAGTTGGTGACTGGAGTAGTCTGTCCTGGCGTCTTCTGTGTCCCTCAGAGGACAGAAGTGTGTATCGGACCAAGATGATCTTGAGCTCCTTGGTGGCCTTCTCACAGCTGCCCTCTAGAGGCAGAAGGAAGGAATGCACTCAGAGTCTCAATGCAGATGCAGCAAATCTGCAATGCCAGATTAGGGTGATATGTTATATATTTAATAAAACTAGTCTGGAATAGCAGAGAAAAGATGTAGCGGGAAGCCAGAAGCTACCCAGGTAAACTCTGATGATGTCAAGGAACCGGAGCTGTGCAGGGCGTGGTCAACTTGAAAGAGCCCAGGATGAGGAGAGAGCCCAACCCCTTTTTTGGACCTGTGGCGTGGTTAGGAAGGACCGCTCAGTTTGGACCTCTCCTGCGCTCTGTTTCTCCCTTTTCCGCTCTGAATACCCTCTGTACTGTAAGTGGCTTTGGAATGATAAACATTACCTGAATATATAAATATAGTGGCCTGACAATTTCCTGACAAAAAGATCTACAGCACAGTCAATCCAGGAAGATCAGAGAGTAGTAACTCACACCTTTAATCCCAGTAAGGGAGGGAGTGGTGACCTATGCCTTTAATTTCAGCAGATTTGAGTTTGAAGCCAGTTTGGTTTATAGAGGGAGTTCCAGGCTCCCAGGCAGTCAGTGGTGGTGCCATGAATGCCTTTAATCCCATAACTCCAGAGACAGAGATCTTTCAATCTTAACCTGGATGTGAAACAACTGGGCGAAGAAGGTATTTAAGGCAGGCATAGGACGACAGATGAGACATTAGAAGTGATGAGGACAGAGGAGCGAGGCTGAGGAAGCTGGACGAAGATAGCTGGGTAAGAATTGACTGTGGTGTTTCCTCTCTTTGATATTCCAGCCTTTCCCTGATATCTGGCTCTGAGTTTCTTTTAACACAACTGGAATTTGTGCAACACTAGATTGCCTGCTTTCTTGATTTGGCTTCTTCACACACAGACTCACGCACGTGTGGGTGCCTTGGAGAAAGTGAGCATGACACAGGCACATTTAGGCTGTAATAGTGCCTATATTTCCACGAAGAAGACCTCGATGTGTATGAGTCTAGGTCAGATAGAGAAGGACATCAGAGGGTCCCAGGATGGCTACTGTAAGGTACTTCCATGAGCTCTAGATAATATTTGTGGAAATTAAGGAGGCACATGAATAACAGATGTTGAGAAAATTAATGAATGTCTTTAAGATCCATGTTGTTGTAAACAATAGATATTTGTGTGTTTATTTGTTGTGGTGTTCAGTATTGAATGTAGGGCCGTGAGCTTCATGCCATTTCTTTTAATTATTTTATTTTTGCAGGAATTTAAATGTGATTATAGATAAATTCCACATGAACACAATTATATATAATGGGTTTTTTATTATTATTTTAGCCATCTGCAAGGGTCTAGTTAAAAGGCATTAAATACAACCATAGGAATCTTTGGTTCTAATTCAATATTTTCATCTTTTTAACTTTACACCAATTAAACACTAGCTTTTCATCCCTCTGTCTCCTGACCCTGGCAAACACATTTCTTTTCCCACCATGAATTTGATTACGCTCAGTACATGACACAAGTGTTATCATGCAGTATTTGTCCTTTGTGACCATGTCCTCAAGGTCCATTTATGTAGGATTATATATTAGAACTTGGTTCCCTTAATTGTAAAAAAATTACAATCATTTATTGTGTTTGTATGCATTTGTGCACCTACACACACACACACACACACACACACACACACACACACACACACACACACATGGAACGTGTGAGAGATAGAGGACAAGTTGTGGGTTCTCGCTTTACATTATATGGGTCCTGGGAATCGATCTCACGTCCTCTGGATTGGCAGGAAGTGCATTTATCTGCCGAGTCATCTGACCATACTCAGTAATATGTTTCCCTTTTAAGATTGAAAAACATTCCATTGTAAGTATATATCATGGCTTCTTCATTGATTTATACATTTATGGGCGTTTCTTTAGCTTTCAACTTCTAGTTATTATCAATCATGCTGTGTAAACATGGATATACAAACACCTACTTAAGACCTTTCTTTTCATCCTTGTGGATGTGTACTCCACAATGGAGATGCTAGATTGTGGAAATTATGTTTTTAAATTTATTCTTGTTGATCTGTTGGACTGTCTTCCACAGGGGCTACACATTTTACATTCCCACCTGCCACTGTGAAGTCTGTTAGCAGTAAACATCTTCCTAGCTTGCCTCCTGGGCGTGGCCAAGCGATCCTAGTATCACTGTGTTGAGGCCACACCCCCGCTCACAGAGGCTCTCACGTCTGGGGCATGTCTACATAGTCACTCTTTAAAGAGACGCATGGCAGGGACCTCCCTCTTCTATCCCCTCCCTTCTTCTCTCTTCTCATTTCTCTTTTTTTTCTTCTTTCCCTCCCCCACCCTTCCTGGATATCCAAACTCCAATAAACTCAACATGGTCTCTTGGCAGCGTGTCCCATCCTTCCACGCGTAAAATACTAACAGTCTCCAGTGGCCGTTTATTCCTCTTAAGGCTTTCTTTTCTCATAGCCATCTTTAAGATGTGAAATGGATACCTTTTTGAACAATAATATAGTTTGTGTCATAGGATCAATGAGAGAAAGTTAACATATCTTTATCAAGTTATTCCAAGTTTTACATGAGCATTCTATGAATTGACTTCTCCCACTCGAAACTTGAACATTCTAAGTCTTTTTTCAAAGAAAATAGGTAAACAATAGTTTGGTAATGTGATGCAATACCAGAGTTATTTGGCCTGAGTGCTTCTGCCCTGGACATACTATTTTAGAATTTCTCACCTCTGTGCTCTCTATTTGCAAATCCAATGTAGCCTTAAAATGTTGATGATTAAGACCTCTGGAAACACCCTTTAACTATTGCAGTAGATAGTAGCTGGTTAATTAGCTCCAAGTGTGTTCTCTATTGTCTCTAGGTCTGAGTTCACAGGGATAAGCAGTTCACGAGGCCTCCTCCCCTTCCCTAATGCACCCTCTGAATTTTCTTCTAGTATTTCTTTGGGTTTTCTTTTAGAGAAGTCTCATGCTCTGTGACCCCCATATCAACCCTTTATTTTTTAAGTTGTTTGGTCAGAGTATTTTATCATAGAATGAGACCAGTAACTAATAAACTTTCATAATCCATTCATGTTTGGAAGTGAGGTGTATAATTAAAAAATGTGGAAATTGCCCATTAGGAGGAAGATTCCCCCAGGAGTTCTTGCTTAGAATTCTGGGAAGTAGGACATGATTTCTATAGCAGAGCTGATGTTTTTCTATGGGGTAAATTAACTTTGTTGAACAGTTACTCTTTAGATAGACCTTCTTGCATCTGGGGGAATTGTCTCTCTACGTTGACCAGTGAATGAGAGCCTGTGTCTATCTAGTTAATGAGGACACACTAATTTTAAAAAAAAGTTTTAAGACCTGGATTTGTCTATACCTTTGATACAGAAATCCTCAAGAGCATCTTGCTTATTTCAGAGTGTCCATTGGCTTCTTTTATTTGGGGGGAATAGCAATAAACACAATATGGAGTTCTCCACAAGAAGTTAATATTCTCCGTCTTCAGTCTTCTCTGTCTACTCTGGCCCCACTGAAGTCATTATTGTTACTTTTAACACTTTATCTGAGACAAGTTTTGCTCAGTAGTCCACACTAGCCTTGATCTTGTGATCCTCCTAGACACCTGAGATTACAGGATAATAGGTAAGCCACTGATAACTGATGCTAAGGTCATCTTTGAAACAGATAAAGCTATAATATTTCTATATCTTATATAGAAATTTCTATGTTTTATAATGATAGAAATATGTAGAATATTGGGTTGAACCTTTGACATTCTGTAGAAAGCTTATTAGGCAGAAGAAGCTACCAACAATACTTAGCATTGAATTAGACAGTTCAGCATTTTAAACCAATGAAAAGATTCCTTTACTTTTTAATTTTTTTCTATTTTTGGAATATATTAATTATGCAAAATAGTGGGTTCCTTGTGCTATTTTCATAATGCACGCACTATATACTGATAATCTTACCCCTTCATTCTTTGCACTTGTCCCCTCCCCTGGCTGCCATAACTGCTTTCAAACAGCCTCTCTCCTATTTTCATGTGTTTGGTTTTTTCAGATTTGCACTTAGTATACAAGAGAAATTTACTCTGTCTTTCTAAGCCTGGAGAATGCTCAGCCATTAAGGTCAAGCACTGCTATTGCAGGGGACCCACATCACATGGCCTATAACTCTGGTTTCAGGACTCCTGCTCCCTCCTCTGGACTTCTTGGGCACCTGCACTTGCACATGTTATTTACCCACACATAAACATACACACAATTAATTTTTAAGCTCTAAAAAATGTAAAAAAATTTACAAATCTATGTGGACATGGTGCAGGCCAAATAGCACTCATGTTAAGACTAGGAGTGTTTGAATTCCAGGTGTTTTTCTGATTTTGAAATACCTATATTCATAATGCTATCTCTTGAGGCTTCGACTTAAGCTTCATTTGTGTTTTATACATATTATACAGACAGCTTAAACTTAATTCATATAATATATTTAGTATTGTTTGCAGTTTGGTTGTGAGTTGACACATAAGATCGAGTGTGGAATTTCCCATTTGTATCTAGTCAGTGCCTCCCAAGTTTCATATTTTGCTATATGTTAGGTGATCTGACTCCTCCACTCAGGCCCCATTTTTTACTGACCTTTCAGCATAAATTTAAGAACGATTCACCAATGCTAGTACTTTCATCATCCAACAACCTCTCAATAGTTCTATCAGCTAGGGACTAAGCTTTCAAAGCAAAAGAGCTTTTGGGAGTATACTTCATATCTGCATCAATTGGTTGGTTTAGTCATTCTCTGGAAGAAAAAAATCTGTCTCTCCTAACCACCCATGTTTCCAAGTTGCTAAGTGAGACAGGCACCTTTAAGGGCAAACACCTTCAAAGTATCTTGCCCTTTCATTTTTGCTAAAACTTTTTGGAGAAAACTGAGCATGCCCAGTTTTGCAGGGGCAGCCACATTTTGTAAGCAGTTGGTACACAATCTTCCTGATGGCTAACCTTCATTGTCAAGTTGACTGGATTTAGAACCACCCCAAAGACAAGTAGAGGTGTGTCTATAAGAGCATTTCTGGGGGGCTGGAGAGATGGCTCAGAGGTTAAGGGCACTGACTGTTCTTCCAGAGGTCCTGAGTTCAATTCCCAGCAAAACCACATGGTGGCTCACAACCATCTATGATGAGGTCTGGCGCCCTCTTCTGTAAAACTGTATGCATAATAAATAAATAAATCAAAAAAAAAATTTAAAAAAAAAAAAAAAGAGCATTTCTGGAAAGATGTAGCTGAGGTGGGAAGAACCACCTTCAGTGTGAGCAGTACCATATCATGGAGTGGGACTCTGGACTGAGTTAAGAGGAAGAAATGAGTGGGTGTCGGTGAGCAGTCGTGGCTCTTTGCTTCCTGACTGAATGTTATGTGGCCAGCTGGCCCATGCTCCTGTCATTATGCTTTTCCCATTGTGATTGAGGGACACACACACACACACACACGTAAAAGTAAAGATAGGTGTACTGTGAAAGCAATAAGAGAGAAGAGCAATTCAAATGATTGGTGATTTCTCCTCAGAAGCTATGGGGCCAGAAGGAAATTGTACCAAGAAGAAAAATAGTGTTGGTCAAGATTCTTTCATTTAGTAAAAATACCTACCAAACAAAGTTCATAGCCATGAAAAGTATCCTAACAGCACAGGATACACTAGGAAGTTCTCTAAAGAGAATAGAAAGGATACAAGAAAGGATCTTGGGACACTAGGAAGAAAAAACATAATCAGCAAAACCATGTAAAAACATTGAACCTCTTGAGATTTCTGCCTCACGACTCTTCTAAATTATGAGCTTGTTCACCCAACAAATACTTTATTACTATTGTTGTAACTTAGAGGTTTAGCCTGCAGCTCTGGGAAAATGTTCTGGACTCTTTGTTCTTAGCTCTGGCCTCCTCTCCCCAAAGCATGGACATTAATGTAGATTTAATAAAAGTAGGGTTTGTGGTCCTGCCTTAGAGTCAAGTGGCCATCAAATTACCCACCACAGGGGGACAGCCAGTCCAAGAGAGTCCACAGCAACAATCCTGGTTGGCATAAAGGGCCAAATCCTTCTCTCAATTATAGCTGCTGCTTTTGTGGCTTGTCAGATGAGTGTCCTTGATCTGGCCGAAGCCCATCAGCTTCAGGCCACATCCTTTATATGTGGGTCTCCTACTTGTGATAAGATGAAGGGTAGAGCCTTAGTTTGAAGGCTTTCTGCTATAATATCTTTGTTTTCTCACTTTCTTACTCCTTTACTCTTTTCAGGGCAGCAGTAACACAAATAAACTCCATGGCAAACTGTTTCTGGGACTTTGAGTTATTGGCTGACCTAGACCAACCACTAATTAGTTGAGAGAAATGTAGTGGTCCTGGCACTTCTTAGGTTGTGGTTGTGGTAATGCCCCGGGACCCTGGAATTGACAAACTGTTGACTAAAATGGGCTTTGGCTAGATAAACAAGTATTATTTGAGAAATTAATTATTGTGCTAAGAACACTGACATGAGATCAACTCCACCCTCGTAATCAATGATATGTATAATGAATTATTGTCAACTGTAGGTTCATGTGAGGCAGATCTTTAGAGCATGTTCACTGCATGGAAAGTTTTTGCTAGTTGGATGGAACCTCCACATTATCCTTACTGCAGCCAACAGGACCCACTTTTCTTCTCTTTGATTCTACGAATTTGCCTACTTTAGATACCTATAAAGAATAATTCTCAACAAACAACTGTAGAAGGAGACTTAGTTCTTCAACTGCTCAAGAGGAAATGCAAAGGGTTTTCTCCCCATGCAGTGTGATCCTTTTATTAAGGAGCATTTCAGCACTGGCCTTTGTAGATCTTTTGTGATCTGTCTTATACCTGCTCTCCACTACCTTTCATCATGTTTTCCCACTCAGTGCTTCACCCACATGGATTTGCTTTGCTGTTTTCTTCTTTCCAGGCTTGATCATTTTTTTCAGGCTCTTTCTTTTATTTATAATGTTGTTCCCTGTTATTCATCTGGAAAACTACTCTTCATTTAATTTTTTTTTTCTTTCAAGACAGGCTGTGGTAGTTTGAAGGAAAGTGGCCCACAAAGGGAATGGTACTATTAAGAAGTGTGGCGTTGATGGAGTAGGCGTGGTCTTGTTGAAGGAAGAGTGTCACTGTGGAGGTGGGCTCTGAGGATTGGACATATGGTAAGACAGCTACAAATTATCCTTGATTTGACAAATACACTAATAAGGTTATGTTCAGTGTCAGAAGAGTGAAGTATTACTTCACATGTTATTGTTAAACAAAGAGGGACTTCAAATTTCGTCCTCAGATTTCTACATCTGAGAAAATGAAGCAAACAAACCTTTCTCTATTCCTTCTGGAGCATGTATACTTTTTCTTATTCCTACTGTGGATAGGGATTAGAGTGCACCCTCCCCACAACCCCATGAGAGCTTCAGGAAACAAAGAGCTGGCCACAGACTGCTTTCCCAGAATCATCTGTGGCAGCTGGGATAGAACTTGCCAGGGAACCATCTCTTTTGTAGCACTCTTCTGACAGCCTACTTCCCTAGAATTGCCAAGGCAGCAACAGAAATGGAGCTGCTAACCTGATTGGAAACCTATTCTCTCTCCCTTCTCTGATTTGACAGTCTCACTCCTGATTGGTTCTTATTTCTCACCTCATTTGCATACAGACAATACACCCTGTTAGTCAGGGCCCATGTGGGTCTATATACATCTGGCACAAAGGCTTTTGATTGTCAGACTCCTTAACCATTTGTCAAAGCAGGACTGCTCGTGCCTCGGAGACCTGGCACTTGTGCTTCTCGTGAGGGACTTGCTCTCTACAGCTTGTTCTTCTGAGGACAGATCTTGGTTGGTATCCCAAGGTCCACTGGGAACAAAAAATATAGCAAAGAGCTGTGATGCTCACGGGCCGTCTCTTTCATTCGGCATTCTTGCAGATGCTGAGAGTTTTCTGAAATCTATTCTTTTATATACTTTTTTTTGTATGAACAAAATTCTTTTCATTTGTTTACCCTTCAGTGTTCATCCACTTCATTCTTCGGGTGGTAAAAAGGACCTGAAGAGTTGACTGTCTCTGTATTGGAGCGAGTAAAGTAGACTGGATACATAGATAACTGGGCAGGGAAAGATAAGGTGAGCAGAGGCAGAAGATCTTTTCTTCATCTGCGCTCCTTTCCTCTGAGAACCCAGAGGCATTGAGTCTGAGGATTTGTGGAGACGGGATCTTCCCTTTTTGACCTGAGGAGTTTGCTATGTGAGAAGTGGGCGTGGCTTATTTCTCTGTCTCTGCTATTTCAGCTTTCCCCCAATATCTGTCTCTGGGTTTTTGCTAATAATACCTAATAAAACTCGTGTAAGAGAAGGTAAAAGTATATAAAGCATACTCTAATAAGGTATAAATAAAAGTATTAATTAAAATAAATATCAAAATTTAAAAAGATGAAACAAAAACTATTACTTTTCTTGTTCTTATTATTTGCTACCTATATGTGCATGGGTGCGGAGCAATCCACTGCAGCCAGGACAATTTACTAGTGACCACATCCTCCCAAAATGATTCTTCCTCTCCCAGAAGCTATCAACTGCCAATAGCTCCTTGGTTAGGAGTGGTGCCTTGAGAGTTGGCTTGGTCTTATGCAGGTCTTGTACAGGCAGTCGCCTCTGCTGTGAATTTATGAGAGCAGCAGCCATGAAATGTCCAGAGGATGGCACTTCACAGCATTCCTGCCCTTTTACATTCTTTTGACTTCCTGCTTTTAAATTCTTTCTACCTCCTCCTCTTGAGTGTTTTTCTAAGTGAAGAAAAAATGAACTTTTGTAAACTAACGAATTACCTGTGGAATGGGAAGCAATAGGACTGTGTTCCAGGTCACATTCCTTTAGGTCTTTCATGCTTGATAGATTTGATCTGAAGCTTAAGTGACAGAGACACAAAAACTTTGCGTGTGTATGCTTTGTCTGCATCTATGTGTGTGCACCACATGCATGTATGTTGCTCAAGGAAGCCAGATGACAGCATTGTTTCTCTCAGAACTGGAGATACAGAGCAATACGGTTCTGGGAACTGAACTTGGGTCCTCTGTGAGAGTAACGAGTGTTCTAACTACTAAGCAATCTCTCCAGTTCCTATCTGTAAATTCCTAATGGAATATATCTTAAAGAAGAAAAACTTTCTGCAGAACATAAACAATAGACCTCCTCAAATGAGAACCCCTCCAAAGTGTTTAGTAAACATAATTTGGAGGATAGCACCAATGTTGCCATTTGTGAGGTCATTCTGGGTATATAGTGTTAGAAAGCAAATGAGCAATTGTTTATCTTGTCATGTCCTACATCTGAATGCAAGGGTAAAATTAAATACCCAGCAGGGTCTGGTTTCAAATGATAAGTACCAGCATGAACTTGCACATGCTTCCTTGCAAAAGCAAACATCTCACTGGCCATATAAAAATGAACTCAAGCCAGACTCTTATTGATTATCCACAGTAAAGGCACAGAAAAAGTGCAATTCAACAAGATGGAGCATCCTCAAGAAAGAAGGGTCTAGACAAGATCATGACATGCTATCATGTCTTCAAGAATCAGGAGGTAGTCAGTCACTAGTGCTCCTGACAGAGAGCTAATGCACATTGACCAAAGCATCTACTCCAGATGTTAATTCCTTATCACTCCATGGAAGGTAGAACAGAGAGAGGTATATTGTCAATGACTCTCTGGATTTGCAATAGTAAATACTCAGAGAAGCTATGTGAATAGTGACCTTGTTTCCTCAATGATTGAATCCTTAGGGAAAATATGACAAGATCCATATTATATATCTAAAGGCATATATAAATCAGTTTCAAATATAGAGAACATTTGGATTCTGAACTGAATAAGTTTCTTGTTAAGAAAATGAGATGATTGGGAAACTGGATGTAGAATATTGTTTCATGTTAAAGAGCCAGTGTTGATGGGCAGGGTGGGCCGTGCCTAATCCTAGTACTTAGGAAAAGAAGGGAACAGAGACAGGATCATGATGAGTCTGAGTCTGAGGCTAGTCCAAGGCTACATATGAGACCACTCATCTGAAAACAAATAAACGATCATAAAAATGCAAGAATGCACAAAACAATTGATACAATATCCTAAAAGATAATTTCTAAAAACTGTAATAACGATTTAGTGATGCTTTCAAAAGGGGTGCTTATCTTTTAGAACTATACACCGATGTTTACAGATGATACAATATGATGGTGGAATTCACCTAAAAATCATCTAGGACTTGGGCAGTAGATGATAGAGATGAGACAAGACTGGCCAGGAACTGCAAATGAAAGAAACTAGGTTCTGAGTTCATGATAACTCACAGTGATGCTTCTCCTTTAGCATATACTAGCAATGTTTATCACAAAAGGTGAATTACAAACAGGATCAGTCTATTGAACATGAGGCTGGATCTCTGATTTCTCTTAGGTTTGGTCTATGTTTATAACCTGTTGTCTGTTTCCTGTTTCCGTAGATACCAATAAATATTATTATAAAAAGAAAAATGCCTTTGCTGAGATAGTTTTTCCAAAGGCTCCCCTAATACAAGAAAAACCTAGGCAGCCAAACTTTTGAAACTGAGATGGGGTGAGGAAGCTCATGTGGTTACTGACTCGCTCTTTAGGGGCCCCATTTCTGCCATTTGCTCTCTGATCCTCACATCTGACAGCCATCTGTGGCCGTGGCTTGGAAATGATGTGGCATCTGAAAAGGACAGAATTGCAGCATCCAGGCTGTGCTAGTTGCTCAAAATAATCAAGGGAATATTTTGACTTCAAAATCAGAGTGTTTTCAGGGCTGTTATGCATCTCATGTCTTGCCTGGTCCAACTCACAGTTATGAAAGATGGAGAAGTGGGTGCCTGGAAAAATGAAGTGACTTGGTCATGGTTTCATAGATCATGGCAGAGATGAGATCTGTATCTCATCTTACTGACTTCCCTGACTCTTCTGTCCACATTGTATCCATGGTGACAGGGTAGCAATCCTGGCAAAAGTGAAGATTTTCTAAAGTCACACTTGCCTCTCCTTCCTCTGACCATCGGACAACTGAATTAATGATCCTCAAGGAACTGTTATTTTCCCAGAAATCTCACACTGGAGGAAGGAAAAGACCCCAGTCTTCTGCCAGTCAGAGTAAGAGCTGCTCTTTCAGGAAGAGATTGCACACAGTTTGACAACTTGTCAGACCATCTTGAAGGAGCGATTAAAACCAATGTGTTAGTGATGGGCAGGATCCCACCTTGATCATACATACTTAGTGGTGCACAGCTCCTGTCCTCTGTGTAAACCTAATGCTCATACCTGGTCTCCGCAGATGGGCTGGGTGGGAGTCACTGGGTATCTTTGTTCCTCTTCCCAGTGTGGGCTACATAGAATAAGCCTACTTTCTGTTTTTCAGGCTGTGTAGCTGGTCTATTGAAGACAGGTGACTGAGCCTAGCTTGTTACAGTGTCAGGCATCAGACTCTGACCTCAAGAATTCTGGTGACAGAATTCTGATGAGCTTCTTTGCCTTAAATACAAACTACTCATTCTCTATACCATTGACTGTGTGGCACCACATACTCCTGAGATTTAGGGCTTTTCAATTCTTTCAGTACAAAGAGGAGAGGCTGGTGAATGTGCTGGCATTGGGGAGTGTGGCGTGACTTTACAGTGGCTGGCACAATTGGCTGGAAGAATTTCTAAGGGGAAGTTGTGTCTCATGGTTGGTAATGAAGAGAGTTGTGTGAATCTGTGCTTGTCAAGTATAGGAATGAAGATCTGACAAACAGGTTTCTCTCACATCAGATGATCTGAGTTTGAATCCACACTCTGACACTTCCTGTCTCTACCACCTTGGACACATTATCAGTCTCTCTATACTTCATTTGATGAGGCAAGCAATAGTACCGACTTTACGGCTTTGTCAGGAAGATCTGTTGTGTCAATACACTTGTCTCTGATGTCAGGGGATACTAGATGCACAGCAGCTGCATAGGTCTGAGTTTGGTATCATGAAGATTTCAAGCAGACTCTGCAAACTGTAATTTCAGGGTTTTAAAATCTCCTTCATTCCAGTGGGTATGCAGTATCTAAAAAATTCTCCCGTGGAGATTAAAAACGATGCTCTCAATGTGTGTGTTATTCTAAAACTAACAAAGATGGTTTCGAAGTCATTCTCATCTCATCACCAGTTCATGTGTCATTGAGACAGCTGGGTTAGTTAAGCCTTAATGCAATGATGATAATAAAGGCAGTCTAGTGTCTTCAAATACGCTGTAACAGGACTTAATGATGCCTATATCCATTGTAAGTGGCACAAATATTCAGCCTTGTTTGGTTTAGTATTCTTCCTTTCCATTTTCCTGCTTTTTAACATCTTTCTGTGATCACCTTGGAGTGTGCACTCAAAGCTGTGCTGTCAGATCTGATTCTGAGAGATGCTAAGACAGCAGCCTTCAGTGTCTGTCTGTCTTCTCTATTCTCTGTTCCCTCTCTGTTTCCCATATCTCCAACCTCAGTTCCAATCCTAATATGCATAAGCTATTTTTCTGATATTATTTTTCCTATTTTAGAAACAATTTAGTCACTGCTCCAGGAAGACAGAAACCCCTTGGCCTTAAATATTTCTGTAGTAACCCCCCTCAGGTAAGTAAGGCATGGGGTATTTGAAAATTATTATTCATTCCTTATGGAACAATACATGTGAAGGGTGCAATTGTTAAGACACCATTTCTTAGTAGAGCTCAATATTTGAATTGCCTTGAAAAACCAAACTCCAGACAAGATCAGAAAGCTCAGGTTTGTGTGGTG
This sequence comes from Sigmodon hispidus, assembly GCA_004025045.1. Taxonomy (NCBI): domain Eukaryota; kingdom Metazoa; phylum Chordata; class Mammalia; order Rodentia; family Cricetidae; genus Sigmodon; species Sigmodon hispidus. The sequence goes on from PVIH01010913.1 coordinate 44,579, forward strand.
TTATTCGATATCTCAGTGCCACCACTTGCAAGATTTGCAAGCTGTGGCAGCATCCGGATTTATTGTTGGCATTAGTGAAACCTCCCCAGACTCACTGAACTCCTTTGGATGCATATCTTCAGGCAGAATTGAAAAACACTAGCATTTCCAAATCTTTTAAACATGAGATGAACTAAAGAGAAAAAAAGAATCTTAGGGTTAGGGTTAGGGTTTGTAAGATGATTTACAGCTTTGGATTCAATACTGTTAATAGCTGACCACACAGCTCTCTTCTGTTTCAATAGTGATGCTGGTGCCAAAACAAGTAACTGGGAAGGTAATCTCTTTCCAATCTGGGGCATTAATTATTTTCATAACCTTTTCTCATGAGAATGTGAATGATAATACTGACATGCCTAATATTGATTGTCTACCTGCCAAGCTCTGGATTCACTAGGAGACAAGGCTGGGTGTGTCTGTGAGGGACTTTCCAGACTTAGCTGAGGCTTGGATTCCACACTAAATCAAAAAGAGAACATGAGCTGAACACAGCCATCCACCGCCTCTGCTTCCCGAGAGTACACAATGTGACTAGCAGCCTCCTGGTGTTGCTGTCTGTTCTTCCTTGTCATGATGGACTGTATCCTCTGGAACTGTGAGCCCAAATGAACCCTTCCTTAGGTTTCTTCTCTCAGGCATTTTATTGCCAGACAAGCGACAAATACACTTTCCAAATCTATAAAGAATGGCTCGTTCAAAGTTTCAAGTAAATAATAATCTCAATGTTTATATGGTGCCCCCATCACAGATTTCCAAGCATTAATAAATAACTAAGGAACTTTCAAGACCACTACTTGATATCATCCCAACCCCTTGCCTTTATGAAGTTTTCACCTTTATGAAGGTAATTTTGAGCTAGAAATGGAGATGCAAGATGTTAATCCCAGTTTAATCCTCAGGAGACAGAAAGATGATAAATTTGAGTTTAGACTAGGTGATTTAAGGATCTCCTGTCTCAAACCATTTGAAAAAGTTTGGAGATGTAGCTCAGGAGTAGAATACTTGTCTAACGCATGTAAGTTCATAGGTTAGATCATCAAGGGTCAAAAAAAGTGACTTAGGCTATGTTATTATAGTTGAATTGAGGTTTATTATTTTATTATCACTCCATAACTTGTGAATACAGTAAGTTCTTCTGTTCATCCATTCATCTGCTTCTCTATCCATTGGAGATATTTGTCATGTAGTCACGGCGTAATTCTGGTTATACAGTACTGAACAGAATAACTAGAGGCCCCAGCTCCTAGAACATGAATGAACTTGTAAGTCCCACAGCATAGATTTTAGTGATATCTTTGAGTTTGTACTATTTCAATTTAAAATGTTTTTAGAAATCTGCATAGTCTAGTTAACTCAGACAGTTAATTTGAGGTATAGTACTTCTTCACTCTACAGCGGTGAGGGCAAAGCCCTTGGGAGGAGAATAGAGACCTTGAGTCTAAAGGTTGCCTGATTTCACAAACCTGAGCCCAGAGTCTGTGCAGAATTTCTGGGGTTGATCTTGCTGTGAGGTGGGGAGACTTGGCAGTCCTTGCCTGCCTGTTAGACAAGGCAGGGTAGAGGCCCATCGAAACGAACACCAGCTCATTCTACATTAATGTTGTATTATTTTAATACTTTAAAATTTAAGATTTGGGGGAATCAGAAGTTGTAAGGTAAAACAGTTTGGGATGGATATATCCTAGAACCCTGATGTCTGGCTGTGGAATTCACAGATTCTTTTGTTCCCCAAGTACTCAATGGACAGATAGCAGTCCTCTGGATTTGTTGAATAATAAGCTGAGTCATGGCTCTCTGAGGGAAAAGGAATATCCTCCCCTCCCTGGACACTTCTGTGCTTCCCACTGTTTAGCTGTGACTCTGGTGGCTCTGATGAGCTCAATGGAATGAGAGCTGAGTTCTCAAAACGGAGTGGCTGTCTCACCTGCAAGGCTATGGCTTGACCACAGCAATCGCTGTAATTCTTGTTTACTTTTATGTGGCCAGAAGTAAAGAGCACAAATCTGGTATAATCTCTCTCTCTCTCTCTCTCTCTCTCTCTCTCTCTCTCTCTCTCTCTCTCTCTTCTTTCTCTACCTTTGGACATTGTTAAGTCAAGTTTTACCTGAAGAGGCTCACCGATGTGGGACTTATGCATGAATGAGGTTCCTGGCAAGGTTCACATCCCCATAATAATCGTTTTTGTGTATGTCTGCATTGTAACAAAATTTGGACTATGGTTGTGTCTCTCTCTCCTTTCTGTTACTGTAGCAAAATGCTGGAGATAATCAGCTTAAAGGGGAGAAAGGTTCACAGGTCCATAAGCTTCAGCCTGTAGTAGATTTGAACAATTGTTTTGGGTTGTAGGCAGGCAGAATGTCATTATGGAAACAGAGGAAGAGCTGCTGACATCCTGGCAGCCAGGGACTAAAAGAGAGAGAGTGGAAGGGGCTGGGGTGTCATTGATGTCAGAGTTCTTGGTGGAGGAAGCACAGGACAGAGGTGAGAAGAGGAGAGTAGAAGGGAGGGGAAGGGAAGGGAGGGGAGGGGAGGGAGGGAAGGGGGAGGAGGGGAAATTCCCACAGTCTTCTTAGATAACATGCCACTATACCCCACCACTTGAACACATTCATCATCTTTCAAGAGTGCACAGCCTTTGACATGTGGGCCCTTGGGACCACTCAATGTATGAAGTGTGGCATTTGTTTGTTTTTATGCCCATGTTTATTTTTATGTAAATATGTCTGCAAATAGGGAAGAAATTTTCTTTTCTTCTTGGCTCCTCCAGTGACCAGCACAGAAAGTGGTTTTCTGACCAGAAACAGAAGTTCATTATGCGTGACTAAGTCACTGAATAAAGGAATAGCCCCCTCAATGCTCCATAGTGAAGATCCTGGAATTGGTGCATCGATCATTAACATGGTCACCCTTGTGGTGTCATATCAATTACCCTGTGTGGGACAGATTTGATTTCTACAACACGGCTAGCATTCAGTGTGCTGCTCCATCCAGCTATCTTCCAATGGAGTTGCTATTATATTTTGAATGGAAAAAACTGCTATATCATTTCAAATGATGGTGAAATAATAGAAGAGATAATAACCTCAAACGCCAGACAGCATTATTCACACAGAACTTTACAAAAAGCAGTTCTACAAGATACGTTTGCAAAATACAGAAGGGAGAAAAATACTGTTTCAGATCCCTGGCTACCATGTGTTATTTTATTATTATTAAAAAAGGATTTATTTAATTTTGTTTCAGTGCATAGGTTTTGTTTGTCCATGTCCACTTACCATGTGCATGCAATGCCTGAAGAGGCCAGAAGAGGGCATCAGAGCGCCTGAAACAGGAGTTAGAGATGGTTCTGGGTGTTGGGAATTATGCTCAGGACTTCTGGAGAAGCAGCCAGTGTTCTTAACTGTTAGGCTTTCTCTCTAGCCCCATATGTGCATTATTTTTATAAAAACAAAAAGTATTTGCCACAAAGAAGGATATGACAAAGATCTGTCAGTCAGGAGAGAATGGTTTTCGAATTATATAAAATTAAATATCATTTTTTGAGTCTGTTTTAAAAAGGTAAGGTGGAAATCTGAAGGCTATTTGGGATTTGGGAAGGTCTGGACATTGGGCTCATGTACTTGTTTATATCAAGGGTAGAATTTGTAGGCTTCTTATGTTACTATTGGGATTGTGTGGGATGTATTCTATAGTCCCTCCCCACTGCATGGGGGATGGGAGGGTGTTTCAAGAGTCCTGGTGTATGCCCGAAACTGTGGATGGCACTGAACCACATAACTTATTTAGTTTTTCCATCTTTAAGCACTTACCATGCACTGTGATGAGATTGTTTATCAGTTTGATATAGTTTATCACCCTATACTTTTATTAATTTGGACATCAGCAAAACATAGTACATTCTTCACCTTCTTTACAATTGCATGATTTGAACATAATCTCAGTACATAAGTTTATCTCTTTGAGAATGTTCACCCATTTTTGCTTAAAGGAAACATTTTATGGCTCATCTTTGGTATGTCCAAATTGCTATCATCACTTCATTAATGCACATTGGGTCATTTTATTAGAGAAAATAAAGGCTACCCGAACATAAACACCTCAACACTGTGGTGGTCTGACCATAGAGATGGCCGCCTCATGACTGACAAGCAGAGTGGAGATACCCAATGAAGGAAGATTCAAGGCTAGCCCTTGGAGGGCTGTGTGGATGATCTCATCTTCCTCAGAATGTTATGGTATATCATTTACAACTTATGAACTGTATGTTTCTGTAAGTTTTCATTTTAACAGTTTCATGGCTGACCATGGTGAAATGAAGTCATGGAAATAAAACCAGAACTAACAAGAAACTATTATGGTACATCAACAGCAAAACAGCAGTGGGTTAAGTATTTTGTTGGAAAGAAGCCCTTAGGTACAGAGAGTCACCGGTCCCCAGGATCCTTGTTGATGTCACTACCCTTTGGCTTTAAGTTTTGCCTCCTGGTCCATCCTTCTTGCTGGAGGTCTGACCATCACCCCTTTGGTCCAAAGACTCTTAAGGGGAAAGAAAAGAACTTTGCTTCCTGCTGAGTCCTCTCTCTTTCAAGGACCTTATAGGATGTTCTTCCAGCCGTTTATTTCTTAATGATGACTACAAGCAGGGAGAGAGGCTAGACATGCCATCTTTTGGCCATGTATATTTGTGGCTTCAAATTTAATTAGCTCTTGTTGTTATCAGGGCAGAAAAGATGCCTGTTGAATAATAAATGGGTAGCATGTTCTACTGGGTGAGCGGGACAGACCACAGCTAAAGGTCAAAGCAAAGCAGAACACTGCAAGGTTTCCTGAACCCGGGGATGAACCAAGGGCACTGAGTGTGATGCCAAAGTAGGCATGTGGAAGTACCATGAGAGAACAAGCAGGCTGCCTGTCTGCTGAAAACCTAGTGGGGTTGATAATCCTGGTGAACTGGCCACAGTCTAAGGCCTGACCTTTCTTACGGCAGGGAATGAGCTTTGATCCATTTATCTCTAAAACCAAACTCAGGGTTAGTGAGATGACTTGCTGACAAGTCTGATTATTGGAGCTTGATTTCTAAGGACCCACATAGTAAGCCCGTACTTCCCAAAACTGTCTTCTGACTTCACATAAGCACTGTAGCATCCATGCCCTTCTCCACAGATAATAAAAAAGAAACACAAGTAACCCCCAACAAGGGAGCAAAGTTATCAATGTAGAGCAGAGAAATGTTTACTAATTTGCAATGAGAAGCTACTGTCAAAGAGATGAAAATGTTCACCAAAATTCACTCCAGAGCAATACATCAGATAAAACCAAATAAGTCAGTAAATGTGTAATGGAACCAGACAAAACCAGAGATGGATCAGGAGATGCCCTCTGACCTCACTTCCTTTCTGGGTAAGACAGAGACGTGTGGTCCTCAACTTGAGATAGCTTTCTTTTTTTGTGACCCTCCATTTAACTGAGAATCAATAACCTTTGAGCACATTATAGAAGGTTCCAGAATTCCATGTCTCTTTAGAATGTCTCTGCTATCTCTAATCCAGGTTGAAGGGAGTGGAGGATCTAACTTCCAGAGGGCAACTTTACTTTTATATTCCAACATCTAAGGAAAAGCACACCGTAAACCCCATATACTGACTCTAACAGGCTGTCACACAGACATGTATGGTTAAAAACCAGAAAATGAATGTGATTCTTCCTCCCTGGGAGACCTTATGTATGACAGCGGAGTTTGCCAACTCAGAGTTAACTGATTGTTAGTAGGCAAATGGTCTCAGATCTGAGAGCATTTTCCTTTTTACTAACCAGTGTTCCCTTTCAGACAAGAAAGACATCTGGGATCCCACTGACCTTATAAAATCATAGGCATGATGGGACCAGGCAGCTGTAAAAGACCCAGGTGGACCTGCTAGGCACCCCTTCCTTATAGGGGTCATAATCAATCCCCCTACTCAATGCCCAAAGCTCCCTTTTCTTCTTAAAAAGATAACATATTCTTTGTTTGACTGAGCTGATATTAATATTAAAATTGATAGTTGTGATCTGTTTCCCCAAGATTCTCCCTAGTCTCTGGGGACAGGAGGGATACCGACAACTTGAGTTCTGTTCGCAGAACCCATGGTTGGTGTCTCATAACCACCCAGAACTCTGGCTCTAGAGGAACCTGACACCCGACACCTGCCCTCCCATGCACATACTCCACCCTATAATTGAAAATTAAAAAAAAATTGTTTTAAAGAATAAATTTCCATTTGCTGTGTACCAGACTCTTCAGGGTTCTAAGGGAGAGAAAAAAAATGAACACACCTTCGGTTAGATATTGGTAACAAATGACTCAGCAGAAAGTCCCCAAAGAAAGCAGGAGATGGGTTTTGTCAACAGGAAGTCAAGGTGTTAAAGCCTAAACCAAGGATGCTCTTGGTGTTGGATGCACAATGCTGAAGACATCCAAGCTGTATCTTAGCATTACAGGAAATGCTGAACCTCCAGGGTCATCTGTATGCTTTGTCCTGGGACAGGTTGATCACAGTGCCCTTGTTACCTTGTATCTTCTTCCGTCAGCCTGGACTGTGTTAAAGACCCACTTTAGGCTGGATAACTGTGAATGAGATTTCCTGAAAAGGTGCTGTGTCTGGCTGTGAACAACAAAAACCTCTGGTAAGAAGTGTCTGTGTTGGAGAGACTGATGGAGTGGTTGGGGTTTCAGTACTGTGGAGAGACTAGAATCCTATAGGTTCAGAGGCTAGTTTCCTTATCTTAGTGTTAAACCTCTGGGAGCAGCTATACCTTGCCCCACTCTGTATCTGAATTAACACCTTGTGCTAATAAGTAAAAACATTTTAGAATCTATTAACTTAGCAGAACATTAGCTTCCACCATTCCAAGAGCTAAGAACACCATAAGATAGCATCTTGGGCATATAAAATAGCTCCCCCTGCATCTCCCTATACCCGCTTCTCTGGTGTATCCACCAGTACATGTTAAATTTGCCTTGATTTAGGACTTCTTTTTGTTCTGTCAAACTATAAATACTTCATGAAACTGCATGCATGTTAGAACACGGAATTTGGGCTAACCTAGATCTGTGTTCTTGGGCCATGGTCACCCATAATGGCTTCAGAATGAACTATCTCTTGTTTCTCATCTTGAGATGAGAGCTGTGGCTTTTATGTAGATATATCTTAAATAATAGAATCTACTGATCAAGTTCTGGAGTCTAGGAAATCCAAGATTAATTTGTTTTCTGGGGAAAGCCCTCTTCCTGGATTCTCTATGGTCACCTTGTTATTGTGTCTCCATATGGAGAGGGAAAAGGGACTTCTGTCCTTCTAACAAGAGCACTTGACCCTCATCACATTTCTGCCCTCAGATCATATTTAACCCTTACCTCCTTAGTGGCTCTATCTCCAGATACGGCTGCAGACAGGCTATCAGTGCATGATTTGAATTTGAAGTGGGGAATAATTCAGTTCATTGCAGTATTATTTCTCCAAGTACGACCTGGATCAGAGGAAGAGCTTTGGGGAGCAGAGGAGGCCTTGACTGAATGAACGCAGAGTGGGCAAAGTCCAGAGTTAATGCGTAGTACTGACATGCGCACAGCTGCATCAATCTCAATGTCTCAGACCAATGGGAATTTGGTGAGGCTCAGAGGGATGGCGAAGCCTTCATTGGTCCAGAGACCCCTCACTGAGCCCAGCTATCCCTCCCCCTGTGCTTTACATCGCAAATATACTGAGCGTCTCAGTTGTTGCATAGTTGTATGATTCTATCATAGTGTATATAGCCTACCCGACCCAGCTTTCTTATATATGTGTCTACCCTTCATTCCCTCACTGCCCCAGTCAGGTTTCCAGGACCATGCTGTGAAAATCTCAGCAGCAGGTGTTTGGATTGCACAAGGATGCTCTCCTTTTTATTAGTTAGTTAGTTAAGTAGGTAGTTCTTAAAGCAGTAAAGCTCCTAGGACCATTGTCCCCATCATTTCAGAACGAGCTGAGATTATGAACACAGAGTCGGATAGAAGCGCTGGCTCTGCTCCCTACTCCTAGGCTGGATTCACAGCTTATCTGAACCAGTATTGGTTTTTAGTGTTTGGACTTGCTCAATGTTAGTGCTGTCCACACTACTGAGGTGGGATGGTGTATCTAGATGATATAACTGGAATATCTAAAGACACTTGCTTTTGTGTTTCATTATTAAAGCAGGTCCAGAATTTTAATTAGTTGACTTCTTTATTCTCTTGAGTCTTAAACCTCTCTCTCTCTCTCTCTCTCTCTGTGTGTGTGTGTGTGTATGTGTGTGTGTGTATGTATGTATGTGTGTGTGTGTATGTATGTATGTATGTGTGTATGTATGTGTATGTGTATATATGTATGTATGTATGTGTGTGTGTATATATGTGTGTGTATGTGTGTGTGTGTTGCATGCATGTGTACAGGTATGAACATGTGCACAGGAGCACAGAAGCCAGGGAAGGACTTCACTGTTCTTTATCACTATGCACTTTTCCCCAGGATAGGACCTTTTATTAAATCTGGAACTCACTGCTTTTTGTTTGTTTATTCTGGGCTAGGCTGCTGGCCAGTAATCTCCAGTGATTCTCTTGTCTCTGCCCTACTGGTGTTAGGATGGCAGGCCCACAAGGCTATGACCAGCTTTTTATTATGTGTATACCAGGGAACTCAGGTCCTTATATATGCTCCTACCCACTGAGTTATCTCCCAGGCCGTGTAATCCTCTGTAGTACAAAGTGGTACTAGCTAATGATTTCCAAGGACTATGACAAAAAACACAGAAGCAAACAAAAACATATATTTCTAATTGTACAAGAGAGAGCTTGATGGCACTGTCTCCTAAAACATTCCTATATGAGGTTAAAGTGGCCCTGACTCAAGAGTGAGAAGAAACTCCTTATGCCCCACCAGATTCCTCCATTTAAATTAGAAATATCACAAGTCTGCTCAGTGAATGTTGGCAACCAAACACAGCTGAGGTCCTGCAGCTAACTGAACCTTGGTTGTGAATCAATAATTTAAAATGCAAAACTTATATGTATGGTTTTTTAAAACATACAACATACCAACCAACCACACAAACAAAAAAATTAAACAACGACATACTTGTGGTGAGAATGTTCTCTAAGTGTTATAAATAAAAAACTGTTTTGGTCCATACACGGCACCGTAGAAGTGGGTGGAGAATCAGAACACAAGCAGATAAAAAAAAAAGGGTAGAGTTTGCCAGTATCCGTCCGTCCCCCGGAGAAACAGCTTACTGACACTGTTGTCCTTATAAGATGCTATGAAGGTTACATATTGCCCAGTTTCTTCTAGATTTTCCAGTTTATTAGGATCAGCTGATGTCTTTCTTTGTGGTCCGGGCTGGCCTCAGACATTTACTCCTTTTGCTGAATGAAGTCCTTGTGCTGGGAATGTCGGCTGCATCACCAGGCCTGGCTAACTGACTTGCTTTTAAACACTTCTGACTTTCAGGCCCACTGTTAAATCTATTCAACCAGAATTTGGGGGGCAAAAGGTCAATGCAATCTACATTACAAATGATCTCATGGTTTTAGACACTGATATAGTTTGTAGAAGTATGGCAGAGTATCCTCTTAAAATTTTTATTATCTCATTTAATGTATATTTTTTTATTAGCATCTAAAAATCACACACATTTATGGGTCTCATGTGAGATTCCAGTGATATATAGATTGTCACAGTGTCCTTAAGAGGATCATGGAAGGCAGTTCTCTCTAGTCTTAGTTTTGAATAAGTAACTTAATTTTGTTTCCTTGACACCATAATTCATATAACTTATTACTTGTTCTTTCTGCAGGGGCCAAAGCACAAAGCTATATGTGAATCTTCCCAGCAGCCAGCAAACGTTCAGGGCAGAAACTCTCTGAAGAAGAATGGGATGAGGGTTCCTCCCTCCCCTCCTCTCTCCTTCCTCCCTTCCCCTCCCCCTTACTTTCATTTCCTCCTTTCTTCCCTAATTTTCTCCCACTAATTTTTAAGTCTGTTTTGTTCTATTGCATGTATTTTACACATTTTATTAAACTCTTTCTGAGACAGAATATGACATAAATCAGCAGTCACTACCCAAATATTTGTATGCACTATAACACCATGTGCACCATGATAGTTTTTGCATTGAGTTTGTATTTCCATTTATTATTTTTACAATAGTACTAAAGTTCATAGAACCTTAGAGTGGAATGGTAGGGGATGAAGAGTGAGAAAAATGGGAGATTATCTTTCATTGAGTATAAAATTTCAATTTCCAGAATGAATAAATTCTGAAGATCTGATGTATATGAGTATCTATAGTTGTTAATGTTATATTATATAATTAAACCTTCATTTAAAAAGCATTTAACAAATTAAAATCATTTTAGAAATTCTTACAATAATTAAAAAAATTCTAATAGCATGGGGTGATTTAGCAGACATGCCAACACAGACATAGTTGGAGGAGGTACCATTATTGCCTGATGTAGATCCTTATTGTTCTTTGAGAAGTGTAAATAAAAGCAAGATGGATATTATATGAAACCCATAAAGACAAAGACAGACTTGCACATTTTATTTAGAATGAAAGCAGCATGGTAAAAATAAATCACTTAAACACATGAGAAAGAGCATGGTCCCTTAACAAATTGAGGGGTTATTTTACTTTATTTTTTTCCTCTCAAATTCAGCCACATTTATTTACTGCTGCCTATAGACAGCAGCAAACAAAATGAATTTTTAAGGCACATAAATATGTCCCAGCTGTACCATACTCTTCCTATAGCCAGTGTTATCTACAAATGAAGTTGATCTTCAAGCACATCCCAGAAAAAGAAGGAAGTGACTGGCAGATTCAAGAAAACCATTTGCAATCTCAATTTGCACCTGATGGGGCCAGCTTGCTTTTGATCCAACTCTGGTATTTCTTAGTTAGTAGGGTGTAGATTCCAGGCTTGTTTGCAATGCCACATTTAAGGCCCCCGGAGACTATGGCATGTAAGACACCTTTGCAGACCAAGGGACCACCTGAATCTCCCTGGGAAAGGAGAATAAGCAGGAGTTTAATGAGAAGCTGGCTTATGAGAGGTTTCCTAAGTGTACTATTGTTTTCTAGTGTTATCAACAGAGTCTTCGGTTTCTTCTCGACCCAGAGTACCCAACATGTACAGCCTCTTATTCAGAATAGGCTTCTGTGTCTGTCGTCTATCTGTCCATCTATCCCTGCTTCTCTCTGTGTTAGCATCTCTGTCTATAACCATGAATTTGTCTCTCTGCTCATTTACATTTCTGTTTTCTCTGCCCTGTGTCTATGTACAAACCTCCCTTTGGTAATCAGTGGCTTCTAGGCTTCACTAGTTAAAAAACAGGTAGACACAGAGTTTGAAATTATCTGCTGAAATAAACTAAGCCTCAAAATTGTGAATGTCAGTTTGACACCAGTGGGGTTGGAATCAAATTGTTATTTAGACCAGCAGAAAGGAAAAACAGAAAACAAAGCACAGAAAATGTCCCAGTGGAAGAAACTGTGATTCCCATTCTTTTTTCTTTTTTCTTTTTTGTCATTCACACACATTTGAAAATGTCACTGTGTGCATAACCACCCGCTGACTAAGGTGATTACATAGACCCACTCTAACAAAGGATGGGACTGAATTCTGTCACAAGGGGAGCAGTCATAGAGGAGATAGTGTGGCCTTTTGGACAAAGAGTTGGCTTTCAAATATGAAGACCAGTGTCTGTCTCTGCTGCTGGTCACATGGCAAAGAGCAGGACCTTGTCAGGGTTAGTTACGTAGAGATGCTGACTTGGTTAGGAGGGTGGTAATCTCAGGAAGTCCCTGAGGCTTCATGAACCAACCCAGTAAGGCTTACTGTAGTAGGGTGTGAGTATTAAACTCTTATTTTTAAAAATTAGTAATCTGGGACCAGCAAGATATAGCTCAGAAGTTAAGGATGCTTGTTGCCAAGTCTGATGTTTGAGTTCTACTCTCAGGAGCCTCTTGGTGGAAGGAGAAACTTCCCACAAATTGTCCTCTGGTCTCTAATGGCACACATTTATGTGCCCACACAAATAATAAGTAAACAAATAAACACAATGTAGGAATGACTTAAAATTAGTATGCTACTTATTAGACATCTAAAATGTGGACGCAATGCTTTCTCACCATTTCTGTACACAGAAGATTCTGAAAGAGAATAATAGATTCTCTTTGTTAGCCAGTCTTAGTCTGAGTATTTGTGTCCCCTAAATCATGTGGAGCAATCCAGTCTCCCAAGGGTTAGTAGTTGAGGTAGGGATTTGGGAGGTCTTGCATCAGGGTTTCTCTTGAATGAGGTTAGAGCCCTGATCAAAAAGCCCTGAAGACTCCCCACCTCTGCAGGAGGTTAGGGTGAAAAGAGACAATCCATGAAGCAGAATGCTTCCCTCATGAGACATCGAATTTACCACCATCTTGATCTAGAATTTCCAACTCCCAGAACAGTGAAAAATAAATGCCTATGGGCTGTAAGCCATGCAATTTACAGCATCTTGTCTTACAAGTCCATGCTATTTGAGAAACATATAGTATACTTTTGAGCTTCTGGCACATGTGTCTTTTCAGCCCTCTCTAATGATCCCTTTAAAAGATTGTCCATTTGGGGGTAAGTTACCTTCTACTTGTAATCTCAGGGCTTGTAGGCTTTCTAAGGATGGTAATGTTCTTCAATAGATACCTGTAAAGTTACAGACTACTGTCTGAGAAATGGGCATTTAGTAAAAGCAGCTTAAATGCTGGAGAATTTCATGCTGGCAGATAAGTAACAGTAGAAGACACAGCAGGAGCAGTGAATTGTTAGAATCATGACCTACCATTCTCCATGCAGCAGTGACTGCAGTTCAGTGACCATCATAGTCAATATCACTTTGAATGACGATGCTTACCTGGCAGGAATCTTTTTGGCCCTTGGCATCTCCTGCACATATCATATCCCTGGTTATAACAGGTTTGCGGTTGTAATAGCTTTGGCTGTTGCAGAGTGTTCTGCTTATGATGGTCACAGTGACTTCTTGCAGGGTATCTGAGGTTTTCAGCAGGTCTGGGTTGGTAGCTCCCCAGCCAGTAACCTGGCATTTGGTTCCATCTCTAATATAGTTTTTGGATCTCAGCTGAAGCAGTTTGACATACTTGTTGAGTTCTGCAGCAGAGTGAAGCTGAAAGATAGAAAAATGAGTAAATTATTCTTCCCCAGTGGTTTTCTGCACTTAGACTCCATTTGACTGTGCATTGGACGTGCGGTCCCTCTGCCTCAAGAAAGCATTTCTTTAGTATTCCTCTTGGATATACTTTGATGTTGATTTGCAGCTGCATTTTTGGCTATTTTTTTTTCTGAATGTGCTTTCCATGGAGCTCACTGATGTTTGGGGATATACAGAGTAGGAGTACCACCCAGTCTTGAGAAAACTGGCCTTTGCCCTGAATTGGAAGGTTTTCCGTGGAATGACATGTGTAGGTCATGACTTTGAAGGCTGGGCTGTTTCCTGCTGGATAGGGCCCTTGAGTATGGTCTAGACTAAGTTTTAACTTATTTCTGATTCCCTGAAGTCACTTGGTTGGCTCTGCTACATAAATAACTGTTGTAGTTTTCAGTTGCTAATGTGAAAAGCATTTGGGGAAAAAACATTTCCTGTGGATCCTGGGAGCTGCTGACATGCTGTTCTTCTACATAGTGAGATGTACCTGCTGGTTTCCCTTGTATAAACATCTCTAATGTGTTTGTGGTTTTTGTTTGTCTTTCAGGGGAGTGTATGGGGTAGCATGGGTCATCAAAGAACGTTTCAGTTACCTCAAACATGGGGAGGGTGCTGCCAAAATGCTTCCATGTATCGAATTAACTGAGGGGTCCTATATACTAATATAGGAGGAGACGGAGGGAGGCAGATCTACCTACCTTTATTAGCATGATATCATGTGATTTGAAACCTGAAGGAGATCTTGAGAATGGGATGAGCTTTTTAATCTCAAATGTTTGTTTTGTAGGCTCATTTTTTGAAAGAGAATGTGCTCCCAAAACCACTGTGGGTAAGCGGCCTCTGGGAAACCTAAAAGGAAAGAAAACAGAGGTTCACAATGATGCCCAAACTCACCAGTCAGAGCGGGAGATGATGGAAGTCACATGCATAAAAGACCAATGGTAGACTCCAAGGAGACCGATGAATCCATGGAGACTCAGTGGGTCTCATCATGAACCACTGGTCCCTTTGTCAGTTTCATTTCTAGAGAGCAGTTGCATCTTTCCAACAATGGCAAGTGTTTAAATGACGTGGTTACCCACTGGCTGAGGAGATACCTTTTAGAAAGCACTGGCCTATTCCATATCAACCAAATATATGTGAGTACATTCATAACCAGTGATGAAAATAGAAATGATTTTGTTTGGGGACGTTTTGCATGTTGGAACCATTTGTGTATTACAGATAATTTCTGTTGTAGTGTATTTATGAAAGTCATCTCAAATAATTTTTTAGAACAAAGACATGCTAAAAATTCCTAGAGATGTAGCTCAGTGGTAGAGTGATTGCCCACCATGCACTAGGTCCTGTATTTAATTTTTTACCGAGTACATGCACACACACACACACACACACAAAAAAAAAACAAAAACAAAACAAAAAACCAACCAGACTAAAAACAAGGAAAAAAAGAACAAAGAAAAGTAAGAAATACATGTCAGTATAATTCCCATCATGGGAGGCAGAGGCAAGATTATTACAAATTTCTGTGTAACCCAACTGGGTTACATAGAAAAGCCTTGTCTTAAAAACCAAACAAACTCAGGAAGATAAGCAGGGGATGTACTCACTCATTAGTGGTCTCTAAACAAACAAACAAGAAAAAAGCCAAGCATGCCCAAGCTGCAAACCACAACCACTGAACAGCTTGGGATCAGAAACACCCTGGATTGACTCCTTGGATCCCACTCCCCCTAGAGGAACACCTGACTCACTCTTGAGGGAGGGGGGAGAAAACTGGATCTGCCAGGAGTGGAGACTGAACTAAGCAATATTGGGTCAGTGGGATCATGGGACTGCCTGCTGCCTGCTCAGGGATGGGATGGGGAGTTGTGGAGAAGAAAGGATGACCTGATGTGGCGGGAGGAGGAAGGGACCTTGAATAAGGATATACAATGATAGAAAGTGTGACTTCTTTGTTCATAATAATAATAAAAAAAGTGTCTTTCAGCCTGCAGGTTTTAGAACTGGACAAAGCTTTTGAAGACTTACCAAATGATTATCAATAGTATGTGCTAGCTTGTCAGTTAGAGACACTCTGTTTAAACTTACATACTCAGGAGGAATTTCAATACTAAAAATGCTAATTTTGAACACATTTTGGCTATGATAAAAGTTTTTGATTTTTTTTACTAAACATGCTTTAAATATATTTTCAGTAACAAAAAAAAACAAACAAAAAAATTGTATTTATGATAAAACACCATCTTTTCCACTAGAAAAATGGATCAAGGTAGGATAGAGCAGAAACACCTATACTTATACTTAGAGATTTGTGTTCTTAAAAATCAAAAAGGTCACAGGAATGTAGGGCTAATGAATAGAATTGCTGTGTCAGGTAATGTGCATGTGACTGCAGTGTGTGTGTGTGTGTGTTGGGGGGGGCTTCATTAACAGGCCTATGACTGCCTGAAATTACCTCCAGTTTCTACCAAAAGAACTTATTTTGGAAACTCCAGTTCTATTTGTTGAAAAGTTTGCCTATTGTGAAATCAGAATGGGGAGAACTTCTCAAGGGCTTGGATTAGATTTCTTAGGATTGATTCAAATTCAAATCCAACATGCCCATGAAACCCAAAGCTCTGGAGAGCGAGGTGGATACAAAATCCCCAGGATCACCCCTGGGACAGGAAAGTGGGTATGTCTGTAAACAGCTCTCCCAAGGACAGCTGTGAGGTACAAACAGAGCTGGGAGGTAGATGATGCTGATGAAGGACAGGGCTGATATTTCATTCATCTTTTGCCCCACTCCTTGGCTAGCTATTGACTTTAAAATACTTGGGTTATTTTTGTCTCCACTGGGGCGGGCTACTAAACCCATGCAGGTAAGTATGTTCTCTGAATTTTCAGTTGCAAGCTTTCTCATCATGGCCAAGTTTTCTGCCCATAGAGTAAATGAAATTATCTGAGTTCTAGAATTCTACTTCTTTAAAATAATTTTCTTAAAAAATAAAGTCACACACACACACACACATTTTGTGTGTGGATGTGTATGGTGTGTGCATGGAGGTCAGAGGGCAATTTTCAGAAGTCAGCTCTCTCTTTCCACAGTGTGGGTCCCAGGGATAGAATTCAGGAGGTCCGGCTTGGTAAGTGCCTTTACTTATCAGATCATCTCACTGGACTCCATCTCTTTATCTGAGTCTTGATCTGAATTCACCCGGAAGAGAAGTAGTAATACGAGGGTCATTCATGTGCATATCACAGGGTTCTTCTACGAGTGGCCTTAAGCATCTCCAGGCAGCCAACACTCCTCAATGGAGAACCCAACATTGCCCTCCTCAGTTTTCCAGTCACTGGGCTGCACATTCTTTATCAGTCCTCTAAGTGGTTCAAAGTGACCCATCTCTCCAATAGAGGATGCAGGTCCCAAACTCAGGGTTCATGTCCTAAGTCTAGTGTTGTTCCCGGACTCATCTTTTGCATTGAATCAAGTTCCTCTAGCATCTTGCTTCTTTGGCCAGCCTGGCTTGATGCTAAGCAGAGCTGTGGCTTAGTCCCACTCCTGAGGTCTGGCATCAAAGGCAGGGTTCCTATTTCTTGGAGTCTCTTTTGGCTCAGACAGAGAAAAGTTGCTAGCTGTCAAGAAGCAAAAATGTTTCCAGTCCCGTCCCATCCACACAATGCGTTTATTGCTTAGTTATTACCATGGAGGGTTGCAATGACAACATAGTGATGCCCGGTAACATGCCAAGGTAGTGCGTTCTGTGCTACGCTTTCCACCTATTTCCTTCACTGAAGCAGCAGCCTAGTGAGCTGGTGCGAAGATGATTCTCATTTTATAGACTAGGAAGTTGAGGTTCAGGTAAATGAAACCTAAGAATGTATTAGGTGGAGGTTCTGGGGTGTACATCCAGGCAGGATTAGAACTTGTGGTTTGGGCTGGGAACGTAGCACAATGGTAGTAGAAAGATGCCTAGCAGGTTTATCTCAGGTTCAATTCTACAGCAGCACAAAACCAAAACAAAACAGTTCCATTGGGTTGCCTCTGGAGCTTAGTGAAGTACGGCTGTGTGAAGGAGGCCGTGGAAGGCTCCATTTAATAACGTGCTTGGACATGTGAGTGGGAGAAGGGGCTGGAGAGGAAGAGAGTTGAGAACACGCACAAGAGTTTTGCTTCTGATAATTGAAAACATCGAAAAGTACCCAATACAAGAATATTTTTAAGACAGACTCTTGCTAGGTATTCCAGGCTCGCCTCAAACTTCAACCCTCCTGCTGTGGCCTTCAGAGCACCACCATACCTGGCATCCATTTCCATTTATATTTGATGGGATAACTTCCAAAGCACTTAGGAAAAATAGAGTAGATGGGTAATGAGAGAGAGAAAGCCTTCCTCCCAAATTTGGCTCACTCTGTCACTGTGCTAAAAGGGAGGGCTGGCTTAGTAAACTGTTCCCTCAGGATGCTTGTGAGCACATTTGTGGGAAGCCACCATTGAACTGTTCCATAAATATTTTGAATTTCATAAGGCTTAATATTTTTCCAAGCACTGATCTGCCTACATTTTTACACCCAAATGTCCCTTGGAGGAAATTCGATCCACATATTTCAAAGTCTTTATAGGCCAGCCATTTAAAATGATATTTAGCAAGATTTTTTTAAAAAAAACTCTAAGACCTTTTTTTAAACTCCAAGACCTCTCTCTCTTTAGTCCTCTCCTCCCTTCCCTTTTCCCCCTTTCCCTTCCATTATTATCATTATTTTAAATAATCTCCTCCCTCCAATTTGAGATATACTTTTCTTGAGTTAAATCCATTAGATAAAATTTAAAATTTAGCTTAATATTAACTGCCCCCTGCTGAGATCTTTCACATTTAGCCCCCAACCCAAATCCTCTATTTTGTTTCCTCTTCCAACTAGAATTTTTGAACTTTTCTCCATTTAGCTCCTAGTCTGGCAAGCTGTGAGTGAACACCATAAACATATTTGGAGAAGCATAAACTTTGCCTTGAATAAAATTTTCTAGTGGTGACGGAAGCAAGCCGGAAGAGAGGAGGAATATGGGGGAGTAAGGATATGAAGTTGGAATCCATTAACTTGCTCCTTAGAAGCTGGGGTCTTTCCCCTGGAGCTTCCAACAGTGTTCCATTAAAATGCAGCAGCCAGACAATAACCCCAAAGCAGGGAGAATCAAGTCAGTTCAGTTCTGTTTAGACAGTATTGATGTGTAGAGAGCAGCTTTGGAAACTAAGACACACTCTTTTCAAGACAGTGTGTCTCTATCCCTGGTTGGTGTGTTGGTTGGAATGTAGACCAGGCTGGCCTTGAACTCAATCTCCCAAGTGCCAGGATTACAGACGTGCACCACCATGCCCAGATAACTTTTTAAAATTATATTTATTCATTTTATTTTATGTGTGAGTGTTTTTCTTGTATGTATATCTGTGTACCACATGCATGCTTGGTGCCTGCAGAGAGCAGAAGAGGTCAATGGATCCCTGGAACTAGAGTTAACAGATGGTTTAAACCACCATGTGGATGCTGGAAATCAAACGCTGCTTTTCTGCAAGGGTAACAAGCACTCTTAAGCACTGAGTCACTAAGATATGTTCTTAAGTGAAGAGCTGTGCTGTTGAAAGGAAATGAGAAGGTGATGGGGATCCAGGCAAGAAGCCTAAAGAACTAAATACACAAACAGAAGAAACAAACAAAATCAGAAAACCCAAGCAAGCACCACCAGCTCATTACTGCTGTCTTCACAGCATCCCAAGACAAATTTTATACCCTATCTTAAGCTGAATGTGATGGGCGGGGGAGGGCAGGGAAGAGGGTGTACATGATCATAAGAAGCTTCCCTTTAAATATTCTCACTCCCAATAACCTGTTCTATGTCACTTTTCATAAAGCTTCTATAGTTGTTTTTTCCCAAGGGAAGTTGCTGTTTCTTATTGTTGTGATTTCCAAAGTGTAGCCTCAGATGTCTAGAGTAAATCATAGACTGAAGAACTAAAGACTCCGTAAGTCCATTGCTTATACACACACTAACAGTGTCGCCTACATTATATCTGCACTTACTAAATATATTAAATATTTTGAAACGTCTAAATATAAACACCGATTCTCAAAAACCCGATGAAATAGGATCCAGTAACCTATCCTTATACACTGGCTTCCTTTCAGCAATTTCATTGCTTGTGGTCAACTGAACATTATTATCACATGGAACATTCCAGAGATAAACAATACATACATTCTAAGTAACTTACTAGAGTATATTGCTTTGTTAAAGTTACTGCACTTGATTCATTGATTAAACTTCATTCCATGTGTGTTGTTCTTTCTAGTCATAGAGAACTACATACATGGAAAAGCATGGAAACTCACCAAGAGTAGCAGTGAGCTGCTGTTAGCACCCACTGGGGATGGATCAGGACTCCTCCACAAATATGACTGCCGCGGTACTGGATGGAAGCCATAAACGGCCTGGAATGTGGCTGTACTTCTCTTCCTCCGATAATTTCAGTATGGAGACCTGTAAAAGTAAACCGAAAGACTTCACATGATCCAGCAGTGGCTTCTAAATTCTCCTGATAGCAGGCACCATTGTCAGTATACTCTTTTCCAAGACCAATAAAACAGCAGTGCTACTCAATAGTTACTATATTTTCCTGGTTAACAACTGTATAAGCAGAAACAAGAAAGAGGGAAAATACTGTTTACAGTGTAACAATGTAATAACTAGAGAGTCACATCCCATTTGCATGTGGCAGGAGCCGGAGATACTTACACTCTGAAGACAAATAAATTCCAGCTGTCAGGAAAAACCGAGCAAATGAAGAAAGCCTCATAATGACAGTGCTTTGGTGTTAAGGATGAAGTACTTTGCTCTGTGGCTGATGAAGAAGAAGATTCTGAAGATGGGTGACTTTCTCACCTCACATGCTCCAGAGGTTACAGTTTTCACACCCACGTTTTCAAAGTATCAGTTTGGGGAGTTTCAGTTCTCTGTTGCCAGTGTGCAGGGAAGAACTCATTTCTGGATGAGTGCTCTTAGCAAATAGTGAAAGAATAAAAACAATACTCAAACCATAAGAACTTAGGGAGTTGTAGAGAGTTCTAAGATGGTCCTCCCTCCAAAGCAGTGCTTCTCAACCTGTGGATCATGCCCACTTGAGGTGGCAAATCAGATAGTTACATTAGGATTCATGACTGTAGCAAATTTACAGTTATGAAGTGTCCATGGCACAAGGAACGGTAGTAAAGGGTTGCAGCACTAGGCAAGAAGCTCTGCTCCAGAGCAATGCTTTCGTTTTCCCTGGCATGAAGTGGTGCCTACCATGCTTAATCCTCTCTTCATTCGTGTATAGATTTATGATGGAGGGACATGGAACCTTACACTAACCCTGGTGCCTTTACAGTGAGGCTTAGCTGCAACCTGAATGCCATCCAGAGGAGCCCATATGTTTCACAGCAAGCACATTCCTTGTCTTGCCATTTTCTTTAAATGTGACCAAGTTTGGTTAAATTTAGTTACATTTTTTGGAGATTTAATAATGTTATTAAAGGGGAATATTGGCAACTTATTTTTTATTCAACCTCTCCTTGACTCAATTTTAATTCAAAATGACCACATGTTTATCCAGGGCCTTAATAATGTCTTTTAAAAATCAAGAACTATATTTCGTCATTCTTCCCAGGAACAGATAACAATGCAATGCCAGGCCTTTCAATGAATTGTCTCATGATCAGACTCAGGATACTGCAGGACTCTGTCCACACTGAATGAAAGTATATACATTATAAAGTAAGTACAAATATACATAGACAGACTAGGCATGGGAGCCTTGATATTTTCCAGAAACACCAAAACTAGCTTTTGGGTTTGTTTGTTTGTTTTTAAGATTTATAAAATCTTCTTCTATTTTTAAAAAAGAATTAAAACCAAAACTGCCATGCTAGATGGCAAGAAAATCCTACAAAATTATCTTTAGCAAGAAAAAAGAAATAATAACATTACATGTTATAGAGCATAATTTAATACATAAGTTGAATGTCTTAAGCTATTTCCCAAATTCTCTTTACATGATCATTTGTATCTTCATGTCTATATGTGTGAGGAAGGCAGGACAGAAGTTTTATTTGTGCTATAATCAAAGAGATAAGCTCAGAGTGGTTCATTTGCCCAAGTCCTCGGCACCGGAACTGAGCTGAGTCTCATGCCTCACCCCCAGTAACGGATGCTAATAAGCAGATGTCAGAGCACAGCACTGGTTAGGTAATGTCCCATTTTCATTTTACAGGTTGTAGCCACAGCAAAGCTGTCCAAATACAAACAACTCACACTCAAAGCCATGACTTCCTGCTAATGAGACAAAAGGTGTGACCTTGGGAGCTAGCTTGAGAAAAGCCACAGGCTTACCTAAATGTAAGCACCACCCAAAGGTCCCATGAACTGTCAAACGGTCTCCGTTACTGCTCATGTACTCTCAACAGATCTCAACAGAACAGACATTTTTCCAGGTTGCCAGGGAGACATGATTTTACCTGCTCATGTTCCCAGGTCATGCTGCTGGGAACAGAAGAAGCTAAGTGACAATGACATGAAACAGTGACTTGAATGGACAGTTTTAGTATGGCGTGGTTGAAGCATCTCTTCTGGCTTACTTCTCTATAGTGTGGACTCACAACTGCAGAACTTTTATTGAAGATGCCTAAACATTTTCAGCTGTATTTCCAGAGAGGTGACTGTCCCTCATCTTGTTTTATGGATGGAGAATTTGAAGCTGAGATTGTCTGGATTACCCAGCTAGCAGATGGCTCATAACCCCTTACGTGCTGGCTTCAAACTTCATGTATCCTTCAACTGGACCACTCTGTCTGCCCTGCTCCCTTGAGAAGCCCCTGGCTTAGACACTTCAGGAGGCAGGCTGGCCATGCAGGAGGGAAAAAGGATTTAGCCTTGCACATCACAATTAGACATGGGTGAGATTTACTTCAATTGAGAAGAGAGGCTAATAATTCTTTCTTGTAGCTGACCTGGAAAATTTTGAGAATTGCGTTGGTTTATAATAATGAGTTTCTGGGTTTTGGCTTTAATATCTCTGCACTAGTTGATAGAATCATTTGTTATTGTATTTGGAATCCGGGGTTTGAAGATAGTGGGCTGCGTAATATGATGAAGTGGGTCATCTCATTGATTTCTGCGTGTTGGTTTTTGCTCTGTTGAGTCTGCTGTGGTGAGAGCTGTGTTTGCTTTGGATGGTTTTATAGCAGCTGTACTAGTCTGAGCAAGTGCATGATGCTCAACCTGTGACTGGCTCCTCACATCCCATCTGGGCCTCCAGGGACTATGCTGTGTTGTTTAGCCGTTCCTGTAAGCTGCACTGAGAGATTTTTTGATACTCCTGTATTTTAGGAGAATCTGGGAGACCAGCTGTCCTGATGCTCTCAAGACTATATGTCTGATTGTCCCTCTAGGGCTGTTTTTCACAGCCCAGGCATCTGCATGCAAATTCATAAGACACACTCTCTTGGGGGCTGAGTCACTTGAAGTATGGCTGGCAAACTTGTGCCATTCTGAGACCTATTTATGATTCATTAGGAGATGGATGGACAAGGAAAGAAACTGAAAATGAGCATTTGGAAAATTACAGCAATTCAACATGGCTCTACATTAAATTTTTTAAATCAAACATAATTTGTTTAATGTAATAAAGTTAGGCATGTCTTTTATGTGCCTTTGTTATTTGATTAATTGTTCTATTTATTTTTATTGGATAAAAGTGTTAGTCCATGACAGACTAAAAGTAAAAACAAGTTAACAACACAGATACCCGGCCTTCCCCAGTGGAGGAAGCATGAAGAAGTCCTGAAGACATGACTCTGGAGTCTAGGAGTGTCCAACCCTTCTCACTGTTTTCCTTTCTGTGTCTTTTGTAAACCTGATTTTTAAAGGATTCATTTTAGTTTTGATTTTGTGAAGTTGTATCTGTCTATGGGATGGGTATATGCATGTGAGTGCAGGTGTTGGAGGGGCCAGAAGAGGGCGCTGGATCTCCTGAAGCTCAAGTTACATGTGGTTTTGAGCCACTTGATGTGGGTGCTGGGAATTGAACTTGGGCCCCTGGAAGAGCAGAAAGCTCCCTTAACTGTTGAGCCAGTTCTGGAGCCCTATTGTAAAAATTACTTTAAATTACACTTATTTATTAAGTATGTGTGTGTGTGTGTGTGTGTGTGTGTATAGCCACATGTGTCCCAAGCCGTATATGTGGAGGTCAGAGGACAACTTGTGGGAACTGATTCTCTCTTTTCACCACGTGAACCCAGAAATTGAACTTCTGTTGTCAGGACTGGTGGCAAGAACTTTTCCAACTGAGTCATTTGCACTGCTCCCAAACACACACACACACACACACACACACACACACACACACACACACACACACACTTCAGCCTCTTTTAAAAGAATTTCTCATCACTAAGGTGTCTAGGACTTTGTAGTTCCCCCTATCCCCCCCACCACATCAGATGCTTGAGATCAGTCACTTAGCAGCAGAAACCCTGCTCTTCAAGCTCACCATCTTTGGGGGTTTGATTTCTGTCTGTAATAGTTGAACTAATTTGATAAGTGAATCTGCCAGGAATTGGTGCAGCTATTTGGCAACTGGGGTTGAGAAGAACATTGGGGTGTGATACCTATGAACATGTAAATCCTGCAGCAAGTGACAGCCATCTCACTCCCACAAAGTCCTTAGAAGGAATGACCTTAAGAACAACTGCAAAAAGAAAAAAAGAAAACAAGCCAAAAAATCAAACCAAGACACAAAAACAAGGGCACCCTTAGCATCAGAGGGTACTTTACCATAAATCAGTGCAGAAAAGCGGAAGACTGAATTTGAACTTTTTCCTAAGTCTTTAGATGTGAACACTTGGGTAGACCACCATGTACCCTCTCTGGGAGAGTGGTGTTGATGAAGGTGTCATCAAAATTAATTTGTTTTGCCTTTATCTACTTCAAATTATAATCAGAATACATTTTGCATTTTAGATTATCTTTAATGTTAAGGATTATTTTCAGATCCATCACTATTGAGTTAAAAAGAAACATAAAGAGTTTAACTCCTTCCAGTTTCAACCCTTTCCATGTCACTTATGAACTAACTGTGAGCATGAGCACTGCTCTCAAGTCTTGGCTTAAGCAGAGGCCATAGGCAAATACCCCAAGGATCTGGCAAAGCAGGGAGGCGACTGTGGAATGGCCTGCCTGGGTGTCCATCATCTCCCTTGTTCTTCCTCCAGCCCTCAAGCTGCTTCTTCAGGGTGGCCTTGGATTCCATTGTCTGAGTTCAAATGTTACGGGAGAGATGGGGAAAGTCCCACAGAGGGTGGTCCCTATGAGGTCACCGGACCCAAGGCAGGTCACTCACACTGTCTGCAATGTTTTTCCTAAAAGATTTACACATGTGAGAATCCTGTCAGTAGGGATGACTGCCAAGAAAAGGTCAACAGCCTTGACCTCTCATCCAAACTGTGCTTTTACTGGAACACAGGCTTTGCACAGAGGAAGGTGAGCAGCATTGGAGCATCATAGGGTGTTAGGAAGAAAACTAGGGTCAATGTGTAAGAAGAATTAAAGGGAAAATTATATAGGGAAGAACCTAGTGATAAAATCCAGAAGAACACTTACTCTTAGATTCACACAGGAGTGTGGCTATCACTGATCACCAACAAAGCTGCTGCTGCTGCTGCTGCTTCTTCCAACTCCTCTTCTTCCTCCTCCTCCTCCTCCTCCTCCTCCTCCTCCTCTTCTTCTCTCTCCACCCCTCTCCCTCTTCTTTTTACAAAGCTACAGCTGGTCCCAAGTGCTGTGACTACAACCCTAGTAGTAGTCACAGCATGCTCCCGGGGTAGCATCAGGAAGTTCCCGGGTTCCACGCTGGAACAGGGTAGAAAGATTGTAAGATCCAGAGGACAAGGAAGTCTGTTGTGAGACTGTGTCTTCTGTATATGATAAGGAAGCTAGATGCTAAAATCCCAACGATATGTCTTTCTAAACAGGGTCCGAACAGTGACAACACTGGTTCCACCCTAGACAAAGAGAAATAAAGAGTTGCTGAGAGAAGGAGAATTAGATTTCCTCAGGGATGACTCTTCTTATTGGGTCTCCGATACAAGATGGTCATGTCTGCTGTTGGCATATAAACACATCGCCCTAGCTTGACTCCTGAGCGTGACCACAACACGTGTGGCCACGCCCCTGCCGGAAGAATAGGCTGCCTGCCCGCCCACAGCCTGCTCTCACGCCTGGGCTACATGGTCACCCTTTAAAGACACAGAGCATGTGGCAGGGACCTCTCTCTCTTCTTCCTATCCGTCTCCTCTCTCTCTCTCTCTCTCTCTCTCTCTCTCTCTCTCTCTCTCTCTCTCTCTCTCTCTTCCCTTCCCCCACCTGTTCCCCCAATAAACTCAACATGGCCTCCTGGCAGCGTGTCTGCATGTTCCATCCTTCCACGGGCAAAATACTAACATCTATAACATATACATATGAGCAACATCAAATGACTCAGCATATTGTGTGTATGTATGTGTGTGTGTTAAGGAAAAATAGGCCATGAATTTGAGAGGGCATAAGGAAGATATAGAAGGGGTATGGAAAGAGGTGGAGAAAGGGTAAGTCAGGGGAAATGATGTAAAGTTAGTATAAATATATACAATTTGAAAATTAATATAATAAAAAACTAGAAAACAAAGGCAGCAATGGAAAGGAATAAACACATTATTAAGGAAAAAAAGAAACAGTCCATCAAAGATGGCAGAGCTTATAATGAATTAGTCCATTTATATTTGAACAGCTCAAATCCTGTGAGATATAGCTCATGCCAAATAGGCTAATATTTTATAATAGAAGTGGGTCCTAGTAAAAGGAATGAAGCTATTATTGAAAGCTGCTGAGTTGTTTTTAGAAATTATTTCCTAACACAGTCGCAGGAGGCAGAATAATAGGTATTTTCAGGTGATAATCAAGTTCACCACAAGGGAAACACAAAAATTACTCAAGCTAGAACTCAATATTATTTGTTCATTAGTTCAATATTTCATGATTTTCGTTGGGGATTAATTAATCTAGAAATTTCCATACAATTCTAATTATGGTAGGCAGAGTTGGGGTATGTAGCTTGGTGAGAGAGCAGTTGTCTAAGTGTGATGGACACACACTTCCAAAGGCTACTGATTGGCCAAATAACAAAAATGCTTGTGTGAGTGAACACACAGGTTAGTGTGCATGGACACACACAGGCTAGTCTTCCTCTTTCCTTTTCTTCCCGAATCTGGAATTATACACATGTGCCACAGATCTAGCCCTATCTTACTTTTTTATAACAAATAATTGTGGTTGAAGCAAACATTTTCTATGAAGGAATCAACTCATTATAAATCTTAAGTAATTTTACTTAAGTAAATTTAAAATAATGTTCATGAGTCAAAAATAACATAGTCAATATTAAACACTAATAAAATATTTATTGAGTTAAAAATATATACTCTTATTAATGTCCTAACATACAGAAAGCCCTTATGAATTGATTTAAGCACATTTTACAAGAGTTGAAGTCTGATATACAAAGGACATAACTGTTGTAAGTACTGATAGAAAGCCCACAGGCAGACAGAGAGAGAGAGAGAGAGAGAGAGAGAGAGAGAGAGAGAGAGAGAGAGAGAGCTCTTCCTTGCCTGTGTATGTGACACCTTATAAAATAAGAGACAGGGATGACCAAGTAGGCTTCATCCCAGAAATGCAGGGCTGGTTCAACATACGAAAAACTGTAAATGTTATCCATCATACAAACAAACTAAAGGAACAAAACCACATGATCATATCCTTAGATGCGGAAAAAGCCTTTGACAAAATCCAACACTCCTTTATGATTAAAGCCCTGGAGAGATCAGGAATAAAGGGAGAATACCTAAATATAATAAAGGCGATTTACAAGAAGCCAACAGCCAGTATCAAACTTAATGGAGAAAAACTCAAAGCAATCCCACTAAAGTCAGGAACTAGACAGGGATGTCCTCTCTCCCCTTATCTATTCAATATAGTTCTCGAAGTTTTAGCTAAAGCAATAAGGGAACGAAAAGAGATTAAGGGCATACAAATGGGAAAAGAAGAAGTGAAGCTATCTCTATTTGCAGATGATATATGATTGTATACATAAGTGACCCACAAAATTCTTCCAAAGAACTGCTACAGCTGATAAACACCTTCAGCAATGTAGCAGGATACAAGATAAACTCAAAGAAATCAGTAGCCCTTCTATACGCTAAAGATAGAAGAGCTGAAGAAGAAATAAGGGACAC
>PVIH01010914.1:0-72198 GCA_004025045.1 Sigmodon hispidus
TTTTTTTTTTTTTTTTTTTTTTTTTTTTTTTTAAAGATTTTATTTATTTATTATGCATACAGTTTTACAGAAGAGGGCACCAGACCTCATCATAGATGGTTGTGAGCCACCATGTGGTTTTGCTGGGAATTGAACTCAGGTCCTCTGGAAGAACAGTCAGTGCTCTTAACCTCTGAGCCATCTCTCCAGCCCCCCAAACTGGGGAGTTTTATATGATCAATGTGCTCCAATGATTTTCCAGCACTGTCGGTCCTTTGGCTAGTGTCTCAGCCTTTGGCTTCCATTGCACCATCTGCAAAGGTCTTCTGTGTTATAGTTATTGTCATGAGCATATGCATATCGGATAGTAATTATATTTGTATGTGTCACTCAGTGAAGGGGAAGGCTCTGGTCTTTTCATCTTTGTGTAACCAGTGCACTCAAATTGATACTTTGCTCTCAACATGCTTTTAGTAATAATTTCCTGGATGAATGAACTAATGCAGCACAACATATATGCCATTTAGGGCCAAGGAAGCTCAGTGTGCAATGGTGCTCTGAGATGTTCTCTGCCTCGGTGCCTTGTAATCGAAGGAAGGCAATCAGTAGACATGGAGAGGCGTAGATGTAGATGGCCTGAGGTGACAGAGAGGCATAAGCCTTGGTGGCTGTTTTCCTAATTTCTCGATTAATGAGACTTGTGAGCTTATTTAATTCTATTTTTCTTTTGTAATTTAATCTATCATCTCACTCCATTGAGTTAATTCAGTCTTTTCCATTTTGGGTTGACTAACTGTGCAACTTGGCTATGACTGCCTTTATTAGTTTGCTAATGACTTTGCTGAATTTAGGAGTCATTAATTGCTTGTTAATGTTTTCAAGTTTGACAAACAAATGCAAATTTTTTTCCTTCGCTCAAAATTGGATCTTAAAATTAATTATATTACTTTTTTGCCTTGGGGCATACATATGTACATATATACATATATAAATACATATACACACACAAAAAACCTAAAAAGTATGCCTTACTTTACACCAAGTGATTTTACAACCTTTCTCTGCAAGCTACAGAAGGGCACTCACTCTTTGCATCTGGGTAATTTTATGTGTAATTTGAATTAGTTTTTCTTTTTAGATGTGATGGTTGCCAAGAGCATCTTGCTGTGTCTTCTATGTCTAGTCACAGTATGTCTTCCTATCCAGGGCTTTTAGCTTTTGACTTTCTCCTAAGACCTGACTTTAAAACTAGATAGACACTTTTATCAGTATATTTTTAATTAAGAAATATTTTTATGCTGGGCAGTGGTGGTGGTGCATGCCTCTAATCTCAGCACTTGGGAGGCAGAGGCAGGTGGATGTCTGTGAGTTCAAGGCCAGCCTGGTCTACAAAGTGAGTTTTAGGACAACCAGGGCTACACAGAGAAACCCTGTTTTAAAAAGAACAATACATTTGTGTGTGTGCATGTGTGTATGCTCTGTGTGTGTGTATGTATGCTATGCGTGTGTATGCTGTGTGTGTATGCTGTGTGTGTGTATGCTGTGTGTGTATGCTATGTGTGTGTGTATGCTCTTTCTGTGTGTATGCTATGTATGTGTGTATGCTCTCTCTGTGTGTATGTGTATGTGGTGTGTGTGTATGCTATGTGTGTGTATGCTCTCTCTGTGTGTATGTGTATGCTGTGTGTTTATGCTATGTGTGCGTATGCTCTCTGTGTGTGTATGTGTATGCTGTGTGTGTGTATGCTGTATGTGTGTGTATGCTATGTGTGTGTATGCTCTCTCTGTGTGTATGTGTATGCTGTGTGTGTATGCTCTCTCTGTGTGTATGTGTATGCTGTGTGTGTGTATGTTCTGTGTGTGTATGTATGTGTATGCTATGTGTGTGTATGCTGTGTGTGTGTATGCTGTGTGTGTGTATGTATGTGTATGCTATGTGTATGTGTATGCTGTGTGTGTGTATGTTCTGTGTGTGTATGTATGTGTATGCTGTGTGTGTGTGTATGCTGTGTGTGTGTATGTATGTGTATGCTGTGTGTGTGTATGCTGTGTGTGTGTGTATGCTGTGTGTGTGTATGCTCTCTGTGTGTGTGTGTGTGTATGCTCTGTGTGTGTGTGGTGCCCATGGAATCCAGAAGTGGACTGGAGGTACAGGCACCCAAGAACCACTGGATGTGGGTGATGAGATCAGACCTCTGATCATCTGCAAGGGCAGCAATGAGCTTAACAAAGAGCCACCTTTCTGGTCCATTTTAAAATGTTGTCACATGCTTTGTTTTTGCAAAAATGCACATTTCATTCCACTCCCCTCTCCTTTCAGCTTCACGTTAGTGTCTGCAGTATCCAGAAAAAGCTCTTTCCTGTTGCAATCATTCCCAATACTCCAATGGGCCACTCTGACTTGAGAAGCAGGAACCCAGTTCCAAAGACTCCCAGTTCCGTGAAATACATGAAAGCTGTACATAGACAAATGAGCTTTATTAGGCGGCTGCTAGTCTTAAATTTCAAGGCTTCTGATGTGTCATTAGAAGTCTTGTGTCAAAGACTGTCTTCAAATTATAATGCTGAGCAGGTCTTGTGAGTAAAGAGCATATGACTTTTTGAAATAGGCAGCTCATAAACTTCCATGAAATTGCTCTAATGTTTAAAGCCAAGAACCTACAAAGCATCAAACATGCAGAGAAGGAGATAAATGATTAGCAAACTGAAAACCTTCATGTTTATTCAATGAGACAAAAATGTGAATGACGGTTTGCTCATCAGGTTCTCTGTGTTGATTGGAATTTAAAATAAAGATCGGCTGGATCTAGTTCTTTGGTTGGAAGGATGGGCTTCTGTAGATCCATTCCTCTCCTTTGCAACAATAAGAACATAGACTTAAGTCAGGGATAAACTCTGGATGCTAGCTGGTCATCAGTCAGGGATCTCATGGCAAGAAATCCTTCATAGATTCCATAAATGTTTGATGCCAATTTTCTTTTTCAAATATTTATAAACAAAAAAATCCTGAGGCTTTTCAAACGTATACATATGCATGCATCCTGATGTTTACTGGGTTATATTTAACACACTGGAGACACTTGATGTGTTATGTGGCCTGGGAAAGTCAATTTTGTAGCTATTGGGATGAAGCATTTATCATGTCTGTGAGTGTGTTGGAGGTTTATGGAAATATGCCATTGATGATAAACCTTATTCACCCTTATTCAGCTAAATGGCTAAGATGAACAACTGTCATTATCTTACAGAGGGTGTCTCCATAAGCATCAGACAGGGCTTAGCTGCTAGTGAGAGCCTGTGGCCATGATACATCTATCAGGCATTTGAAGGAAGAGCATTCCCACTTCTGCATGTTTACTGTGTACTGGAAAGAATCCTAACTAAATATTGGCTATTTGATTATTTAATAACGTTGTCACACTCATAGTGCTTTTAAGAGGATTATGAGAGCGGCTGTACAGTAACCACTGAGTGTAGTACTTGGCACACAAGAAGCACTCAGTCTGTAGTGACTGGTGATTGTCAATTGTTGCAAACATTCTCACAATGGATGCTCTTTACTCACATTATATTATCATTAATTTAACTTTAAAATACTTTATTAGGTCTCAATTTTAATGGTCAACATTTTTAGTTTCTTAATCTAAGACATCAAAGGATTAGTTAGCATTTTAATGAGACTCCCTCACAATTCAAAGTCCATTGTCTTCATTTTTGGTTAACACCAAAGATTATTTCAGTTAGTGGTATGAATATAGAAATGACAGCTTATTGAAGAAACAAACAGTAATCGAAAGGGGATAAACTGGCTGGAACTGTTGAATAGACATGCTTGACCTTGACCATGTACCAGACAAGAGCCTAGTCAACCTTCAAATGACAAAAGCCTACACCCTTCATGACAACCCTTACTTAGGATTTTAGTTTCTTCTCGATGCAAGACATTAATGGAGGTCACCCACCTAAGAAGACAATTAACTGAATTCTTTCACCAAATTGAGGCTGTAGCTGTTTGAAATGGGACTTCCATAGATGTTGTTTTTAAAGGTAACAGATGGCATCCCTAGGTGACTCTTCAATCATATCTTGTGGAACTTGATCATTGCCATACACTTGTATGGTCACAGTGGCATAGAATCTTTTGAAGATTATCACTATCTTCTTAAAAGACTTTAGTAATTTTCAGGATTTCAAAATAATGACATTGAGGTTAAAAGATGTTGCTAATATTGCTTAGGGTCAAATTGCTAGCAAATTGATAGAACTAGGCTGCTCAATACCACTATGCTTCACTGGCTCTCAGAAAGAGCATTGACGTGGGGGGAAATCATCAGCATGTGATGATCATATCACCGTATAGATCATGTGAACAGTTTGGTGAGCTCTTGGCCCTCCTTTTTGACTTCTGCATCATGATAAAGCAGCACATGGAGGTTAGATACTGTTCATGACTCAAACCAAGTATCATGGTGATCTCTCCAACTTCCGAGTTTGTCCAATTGAACAATGTCCAGAGATACAACAGAGAATGAAAACACTGGGACATTGACAGTTGCCAATCCAAGTGAACTAAATATGTGATTTTTCATTCTAAGGCTCATATTAGATAATATATGTCACTCATAACTTTAGTTTTCCTATTATCAGTAAAGTTCATTGTTCTTGTGGATAATTTTATGAGAATGTATGATACACTTAAAATTATATAGTTTATTAGTGCACTAAGTTAAAGTCTATATACACAGCATAAATTTTTATTTAATGAAAAAGATCTGTTACACAAAACAGTTTGAAAAGCATAGAACTGGATCCTTTTGGAAGGTGGGAAAACAATATCTGTTCTGGTTTCCCAGCTTTAGTGATGATATCAGTGGAGTAAGCTTGATAAATTATTTAACCTTCCTGAACTTTGGCTTAATAATATGCCAAATAGATAGTACAATAAAGCCAGAGACCTTCCTGTGAGTATTAAATACACCCAGCTCTTGAAGTATCTATCACAATGCTCATCATGCTTCAATGAATGGAAGCTATGATTGTTAGCACTGTTATTTACTCCGTCACTATTTTTCAGGCCCATGTGCCACCTGAAGAAGCAATGTCCTCCCTGTTGAACTATGATCATTAAGATTTCTTAAGTGATTCCAGTGATAGAGAAGTCATTACTTCCTAGTTCATCGAGTCTGTATCTACATTAGTTACTTTTGTATTACTGTGACCAAGATTCATGACAAGCAGCTTAAGGAAGAATTATTGTGACTCACAGCATCAGACATATCTGTCCTTCTTGGCACAGAAGGCATCACTATGAAAAAGTGAGGAGACAACTTCCCACAGCTTGGCAGATGAGGAAGTAGAGTGTGGGCCAGAACCAGAATGGATGCCACCCCAGTGACCTACTTCTGCCAGCTAGTCCTGAGGGTTCCATGTTTCCCAAAGTGGCTCCACCAGCTGGGGACCATGTTTCAAACATTCAAGTCTAGGTTGGGGCGTTTACATTCAAACAATAGTATCGTTGAGTATTGGCCCCATATTCTTGGCCTCATAACACAAATATATCTAGTTCAACTTTCTGTGTCCCTAGAGTCTTAATACTCCCAACACTGTTTGCAATTTTTTCTAATGCTTCACGTGATCTTCAAGTTGTGAGTCTCCATAAAAATAAAACAGGTAAGTTATATACTTTCAATATACAATGGCACAGAGTAAGCATTCCCATTACAAGATGGAGGAATGGAAGCACAGCCCAGACTACAGCAACATTTAAATCCAGCAGGGCAAGCATCAAACCTTGCAGCTGCATACCCAGCATCCGAGGCTGGCGGTGCAATGGTGTGAGCCTTGGTGACTCCATTTGTATGACCCTGCTGCTTACAGTACAGATGGACTCTCTCTTGAACTTATTTTACTCAGTGTCTGGAGCTTTCCTTGGCAGACATCTCACATTCTTGGCATCTTCAGCATTTTGAGGTTCCCACAGCAATGCAAACATCATCTTCTCAGCTTCATTCAATGTTGAGCATCCAACCCTGTTGTATATTGCCTGACCTCATTAACTTTTTTGTTGTTGTTTTGGAACTTTGGTGCATGCTTTATTATTCTGTCTTTTTTGCATTCAACATGCCTATAAAACTAATAAGCCATGTTTCTAGCTCAAGATGTATTCAGAACTCCTTTGACTACAGTTGCAGAGGCCTCCAAGAGCCCGTCCAGCTGAACTAGGAGAAAACACGTTCCTAGACAACCAGACTAGGGTAAGACACTCTAGAAATTATACTTTCTCAGACACTATTTTTAAGTGACAATGTCCTGCAAAGAAGTTGCATTTTTAGGTTCTAGGGCCTTCATTGATTGGGGTTTTGCCCTCAACACACATTTTTCTATTGTCAGAGTGCAAAGTGCCAAGTTTCTATTATAATCATTCCTTGTTTAGATTTATTATTTTATGTGAATGAGTGTTATATTTGCATATATTTATATGCATCATATGTAGGTCAAAAGAGGGACCAGGTTCCCTAGAACAGAAGCAGCAGATGGTTATGAGTTATCATGTGGATGCTGGAAACTGAACCTTGGTTCTCTGCAATGGCAAAAAGTTCTCTCAACCACTGAATCATCTTTAAAGTCTTCTCTTCAATGACTCAAGTTTCTTAAAAATCATAGCTGCTTTGTCCTTGCCTATTTTATTCACACCTTCAAAAGTGCTCACACTTCTTTTCTTACTACATAGGGTTCGTCTTTAAAAACATCTTCCTGCTCTGCTTTATACTCTAGATTCTCACTGTAAATCTGACTGAAAGCAGTTAAAATATTATGTCTTAAATTTTTCATTGCCTTGCAGTTCTTCTGTCTAGACACAGAAATGCTCAAATATCTAGGATATTAACAGAATATAGCTGGATTTTATGCTAGACTATAATGAGGATGACTGCTGGCTCAATTTCCTAGATGATCCTTGCTCTTTTTGAGAACTCCTGAGCACAGTCATGCCCATCATAGTCTCTGTGAGCTCAATCATGGCCGTCTGAGTCTCCGGGAGAACAGTGATGGCCATCTGAGTCCCCGTGAGCACAGTGATGGCCGTTTGAGTCCCTGTGAGCACAGTCATGGCCATCTGAATCCTTGTGAGCACAGTTATGGCCATCTGAGTCCCTGTGAGCACAGTCATGGCCATCTGAGTCCCTGTGAGCGCAGTATTGGCCATCTGAGTCCCCGTGAGCACATTCATGGCCATCTGAGTGCCTGTGAGCACAGTCATGGCCATCTGAGTCCCCGTGAGCACAGTCTTGGCCATCTGAATCCTTGTGAGCACAATAGTCACAAGCACAGTCTTTATTGTCACTACTTCTGTCAGCATCTGGTATTCTGAATTGCTACTAGAATTGCCTACTAAAGTTAACTTACAGAATTCTAGGGCTTCTCTACCACTCACTCCCTCACTCTTCCACATTTCTCTTTCAAACCTGTTCTGATGGCCTATGAGCCATAGCAACGTCCTCAGTTTTTTGGTATCAATTTTCTGTATTAATTGCTTTTATGTTACTTAGACCAAAATGCCTATCAAACTTCAGAACATAAGGGTTTATTGTAATTGACAGTTTCAAAGGATATTAATTTACCACGTCAGGGAAGCTCTGGCCTGTATATGTATGTACGTGTACATTCACATGTGCATGCATGCATGAATGTGTCTGCATGCATGTGCATGTGTGCATACATGTGTGTGTGTGTGTGTGTGTGTGTGTGTGTGTAAAAGTTTTTCACATGTTAGTGAATCCAGTAGCAGAAAGCCCAGGACAGAAGCAGAGTATAATTCATCTTCATGCTGGCTCCCAGTGACACACGTCTGCTATATAGACCACAGTCACACAAGTTTTTCTGCCTCTCTAAACAATACCACCCTTGGTGGCAAAGTGTTCAAATAGGAGCCTGTGAGAAACATTCTCCATCCAAACTACAACATCAATCCTGGAAACACATCTGCCTGCTTCTCCTGCATCTTTCTCCAGATCAGTAGTTTATTTTTGGTTGTCCACAGAGCACTTCTCAGCTTTTAAAAATGACATCAGCTTCTGCTGTTTGATCATACCAAGCAATGTATATCACATTGACTTGGGACCTCACCTGGCTTCCAACCCAACTAAGTTGAGTGATTATATCCTGATGTGCAGAGGACTGAGAAGATGTGACTATACACTGAGTGACTCTCTAGAGAGTCAGGCAAATCATTCCTCTGTGATGATAGACACTGTTTGTCCCTGGGAACCTTGAATAAATGTAAATTGTCCAGCGATAATTAGCATTCTAGTGACTGCTGCTATACACTGGCCTGCTATGGGCTCTGAACACAGTTTTCATCCATCCCATTTTATAACTGAAGAACTGAGGCCCGACAGGTCTTTTCCTTGCAAAAAACTTTTAGTGGTAAAAGCAGGTTTCCAACCCAGACTGGTGAATCCAGAGCCTGTGTTCTTATCTCAACTGTCGTGGGTCACTTGAGTCTTAATCACATTTCCTGGTCGCTAACTTGACCCTCAAAGAGTAGAAACTATCTCTGAATTGGTTGTTACTTTATAAACATACTGAAATAACATTTTACTCCCTAAGTTTGGCCACCCTGAAGCTTTAAATGATATTTTTTTTCTATCTTGAAATATGATGAAGAAATATAAAAATGTTGCATCCTCTGAGATTCAGAACCCAAATTTATATGTGGAATGAAAAAAGATATTGTGACCTATAGAAAGAAAATTTTTATAATTCCTGAATTGACACCCACATATGGATTTACTCATACTATGTGTCGCTTGGCTCTTAAATGTTTACAATCGGTTGGCTGACACTTCTTTCCTCTAGCACATAGACAGGCCTTCGTCCTTCACAGCCGAAGTAGGTTGCATCCTTTAAAATGTCCTAATAATTCTTATTTTCAAAAAAAAAGAGAATCGAATGTAATAGTTTAGAGTATGAGCTTGGAAACACTGCTGCAGGTTTGAATCTCAATCTTGACTTTGAATCTCTGGGTTTGGCTAAGTGTTCATGCCAAGTACTTCAAAGACATTTTCTCTCCTTTCTTCCACTGCAGAAAGACAACAGAACTGAAGATCTGTGCTGTGGGCTACATCTCCTCAGACTAAACCTCAGCATATATGCAAATTACCTATATTCTGTGTGGAAAGGAGGAAAACGAGTGTGTGGTTACTTAATAGTTGAAGATCCTGAAATAAGAATTGCATATTGCATTCCAGGGGAGGCTGGATTATCCACAAAGTACATGCAGGGCTGATTTAGTCATGAAGAGCATTGACTGCTTTTCTAGAAGATCTGAGTTCAGTTCCCAGCACCCATACGGTAGCTCAGAAATATCATTACCTCCAGTTTCAGGAGATCTGACACTCTCTCTTCTGGCCCAGGAAAGCATGGTATGTATGTGGTATACAGACATACATGCAGGCAAAGCACTCATATCCATACAATAAAAAATAAGTTAAAATCTTTTCTACAAAGTACATAATAGAAAGTCTATTAACTGGTGTAGGCATATTATAAAACATTTTCCCTTAATGACATTGGAGTTATTCAAGATATGTCATCATCTGGAAGAGGACAGTAGGGACTGTCCCTGCTTGATGGAAAACCTGGTACCTTCAAAGCAAAAGCTCTGCTCTGAGCTTTTTGGTCCTGTGCTGGCCTCTTGGTTCACAAAGAGTTCATGTGTCCCTCTGAAACACTTGTTATTGGGCTAGTCAGAATACCAGAAAAAGCTTTTGAGTGAGTTTTGTAGGCAAGTTGTGGTCAGAGGGTGTAGGAATAAGGAGTGGATTTTTCCAAGCTTACAAGACTGTATTCCTAGGTTTGTTCCTACCTGATAACAAGTGTTTATACTCAAAGACACTGGCCTAGGAGGGCTGTCTCTGTATCATACCCCTAGGTGGTATTTTGGAGGAGCCTGGAGAGGAGGGATTCGTGGCTTTTATTCACCCCATTTGCCAGAGGTGACTCATGCTTACAAGAATATCCAGTGACTGTGTAATGACCAAATTAGCTCCAGTCAGTTCTCAGCAAAGAGCAGTCTCTGTGAACAGTTAAGGACATAGGTTGACACTATCTCCTTCCTCATCCCTGCCAGAGGATAGATGAGATAGGTGCTCAACTATTTCATGTGTTTCTTCAACAAATATTTCCTGAGTGCCAGGTATGGGCCTGAGGGTTATCTAGCAGTGTATAGAATGCTCTCCATCCCTGCCATGTGGAGCTCACTTTCCAGAGACAGCAAACGGAAGAAATGACAGAGGTCTTTCTTGACCTACTAGTCTTTCTTCAGTTTCAGAAAGCAATATGGAGGGGGAAATGGGAGCCATCTTAGGGAAGCTACTTCCTTATGAGAAGATAGACAGGGAGATAGGATGCTTCGGATCCACCGTTCAATGCACTTGTGTAATAAACAAACAAGAAAGACTAAAGCAATCAACTACCATGTGGTGAGTTTCATGGTCATATCATGTTTGTCATGAGCACAGGGAACTACCTACAGTGTGGCTCCCACTTCCACAGGACCACTGTCACCTGTGGGGTTTGGGGTTTTCTTCCCCTGTGTTGTTGTTACTGCTTTTAGCAAACGTAGATCCTAGGGGAGTAAAAGACCTCAAATTCTGTATTCTGTGCTGCTCAGACAAGTAGAACCTGCCAAACAGAGCCTGACATGAGCAGCTCAGGGTGTTTCTTTCACCCATAGGACTTGGCAGTTTGTGTAGTCCTCTCCTCCCTCTGCAGCCTGCCCAGATGGCCCCCCTCTGTTCTCCTTGTAAACGAACCTCTTTTCTCCCAGACACAGTCCTACTTCCTATTTCTTTCCTTTATTGTTATATGATGCTCAACCCCCACACCCCTGCTAGGCTAGGATTGTGCCTTTGTCTTATTTTCTAATCCCATCTCCTTTTCCCTTTAATAATAACTACATTCACCTTCATCTAATAAGAAAAACCTTAAAAGTCAGGTAGGATTTAAATGTATGCACTAAGAAAAGGGTCCTTTTGGTGTTAATCAAAGAACAGTTGACATTTGCTTTAGAAAATATATGACCTAAACTTCTGAATTTAGGAAACATTAATTATACTCTGATTATTCTCATCACAAAAGCATTATGCTGTTAGTGGTGAAAGTATTATATGAATAAAAGAAAGACCTAGTAAGATGCATTGCTTCGAATGATGAACCCCTGGAACGCTTTAAAAGAGAGTGCATTTCATCTTATTTTACTTACAAATGTGGGGACAATACATACATTTTTGAAGCTTGTCACATCAATATGATATTGAAATATAAAGGCAAAAAATGTATGCAACATTTTTATAGGGCCCAGTCTCTTTGGGATCACCAATGTTTCATGTGACAATTGTCAGTTATCCTAAGGTATTGATGCAAAGAAACTTCACCCTTGTTAGGTGTTGTTCTTCATAATAAATATTAACCCAGCTGCCACATATTTGTGGGATG
Organism: Sigmodon hispidus; assembly: GCA_004025045.1. NCBI lineage: Eukaryota > Metazoa > Chordata > Mammalia > Rodentia > Cricetidae > Sigmodon > Sigmodon hispidus. The sequence goes on from PVIH01010914.1 coordinate 11,476, forward strand.
AGTTCTGGGAGGAAGAGAAAGAAAGAAAGAAAGGAATTGAATTAAAAAGATAGATAGATAGATAGATAGATAGATAGATAGATAGATAGATGAGAATAAGCCTGGATTTTAATTCTTAGTATCATTCAGTCTAGCCTCAAAGGGAAACCAGGTGTGTAGAGAATGTTCTAAAAGGAAAATAGTTCCAGAGGAGGATGTAGCTAGAATCATCTAAGTGGTGTGCATGCACAGGTGCATGCCTGTCCTGAAGAAGAATGATTGGCAGCCTAGTATGCTGTTCACATCATGGTAGTGTGTAGAGCATCTTAATTATTGCAAATAGCTTTTGCCTCTTACCTCCTTATTTGCTCTACATTTCTTTTTTTTTTCTAATTCAAATCATTTATGTACGTGGCAACAGATTGTAATACTTCAGAATTACACAGCGATGCCACAGAAGACCTGGAGGTCATATGTGCACCACAGAAAATGAGCACCCCTTATTGGGTTTCATTGGTGTGTGTGTTTCCATTATTATTTCACTGGCTATCATGGCTGGTTTGGAGTTAAAAGAGATCTTTTTCTCCTGAATGAAGAGGGTTTGCACATTCGTGGACGGGGACACACACACACACACACACACACACCCCAGACACACAAGACTAGGTTTTTAAAAAGTAAATCTTATGTATGGTCAAACATGCAACATATATTTTTTTTCATCAGGTGCTTTGTCAGCCTGTGGATTAAGCTCGTAGAGGAGTCAACATGTTAGAAGTAATAACTTTGCACCAGCAGCTAGTGGTGAACACTAACTTCTTGCAGTTCTGACAGCGCTAAGCAAACTAGCCACTGCAGGCTGGATGTGGACCCGACCTAGTAGACAGGTGTCTTGGATTTGACTCTCACTGCTTTCAATTTACTAGAACATTCTTCTTCAAACCTGCTTGTTATTATACTGCATGGGAGGAATTCCACATCCTGGATCTTTGAAATGAGATCTTACAGGTGCCAAAATTTGATCGTAATTTTAAAATACATGTTAAAGTATTAGTGTAATGCTAAAATTAGTGTTTGAAAACTGGAAGCAAAGGAAAGGATGGGGGGGAAATGCTACTGCAAACCATATTAAAATGTTTGAGCTCTCCTAATCTGAAAACATGAGAATCACTTTAAATAGTTTCAAACCACAAAGAAATGAACCTGCACAATTGGAGTCTGTATTCATACAACCAAGTTCTTTAAGAATATATGAAAAGTAATGCATGGCTACAGAACACATCTGGAAGGAAAGGTACCCATATGCTGTTGCTGTGATGTAACAATCATCAACCCTTTTGTATTCTTCTCAATTTCTAACATGAAAATTCTGTGTTATCTTTCTCTCAATCAAAATAATATTCTGTTATAAAATGTATAGTACTTGTCTAGTTCCTCCATGTAAATAGTAGATTTATAAAGAGTGAAAAATACTTCATCTTTATTTCATGACTAAGAAATTATGGGTTTGGTAGCCAGCATCAATCTCTGTTGATGGGTTACATTAGAAACATCTGCTCCAGGTGATCTGCCACAGCTGAAATATTCCCACTAGATCACTCTTTCTGGCTACCTGTCCTTTTCTCAATAGGTACAGAATACCAAGGGTGTTCTCTATAGTTACTGTGCTATTATTTTGTTCAGAGACAAGGGCAGGTTCCATTAACTCACCTGACTGTGCACACATATCCAGGGACTAACCCAAGGAACAGCTCTATTTGGCTCAGCTTGTGTGAAATAATTAAATATGAGCTAGTCAACAGTCCTATTTAAAAAGACTTTATATGAATATCTGAAATTTTAGGTATCTTCAAGAAAATTAAAACTGGGGCTTGGGGAGATGACTAAGTCAGTAAAGGGCTTACTGTGTAAGTGTAAAAACCTGAGTTCAGTCCCTGATACCCTTGTAAAAGGCTGGGCATGGTGATGGGTGAGGCAGGAGGATTTCTGGCTCTTGCTAGACAGCCTGTTTAACTTGACTGGCAAACCCCAAACTCTTGTGGAGAAATTCTTGCCAAAACCCAGAAACACCATCTGAGATTGAGCTCTGGCTTCAACATGTATACTCACACACATGCACATATACCTAAACACACACATCTGCACATACACACTCGAAAGTAGAATACAGCCAGGTGTGGTGGTGCCTTTAATCCCAGCACTGAGGAGACAGAGGCAGGCAGATCTCTGTGAGTTCGAGATTAGCTTGGTCTGCAAAAAGAGCTCCAGGATAGACAGAACTATTACACTGAGAAAACTTGTCTGTAAAAAGCCAAACAAAAACAACCAAACAATAAAACAACAGCAAAACTGGAGTATTTTAAGGAGCCATCAACTGCATCTGAGTTGGTCCTTGATGGCTCATCTTATTCCGCTGTGACCCTCAGTACTCACCTTTGTGTACTGCAGTATAAATAGCTAGCTTTACTTATCTGAATTCTCCTGGAGAAAACTATTTATCAAGGAATAGATGAATAAACACATTATGGTGCATGATAGATTACTATTCAGCCATAAAAAAAAATGAATGAAGTGCTAAAACATGCCAAAACAGAGATGAATGTCAGACGTATTGCGCTAAGTGAAAAGAGCTGGGGAGGGGACTCATATTTTGGTTAGAATTAGTTTTTTTGTAAAATATCCAGAAAAGGCAAATCCACATTAATAAAAAGTGGACTGATGGTTGAAAGGAGCTTAGGAAAATGGATAGAGAAATAATTGCCTGATGGCTACGGGAGGGTGGTGAAAATCCAGAGGTAGTGGTTTCACGGCATTGTAAACACAGAAATATCATGAAATTGTTCACTTTAAGGTGGTTAATTTTATGCTGTGATTTTTGCCTCAATTAAAAAAAAGTCGTCGCAGAATTCTGTGTGACCAGAGTACTAAAGCCACATGAAAGTCGTTAGAGAAAATGGGAAATGTAGGGCTATGTGAAGTGAGGGCGGGGCAGCTCCCAGAACAGGGTCATGAGTGTTCAGTGTGGGGTCATCTGCATGAGTCAAGGTCCTGACAACTCCTTCCTCACTAGGACAGTTTGGCTAATGTCCTCAGGCAGTGAGTGAAGCCGAGGACTGAGCCTTTCCTTCTATAGCAGTCACATGCATTAGATAAACTTAAAAATAACCCACCGTATTTTATGGCTGCCTGTCTCTATGCAGGGAAAACACTGTGCTGCATTCAAGACATCAAAGAAATATCATCAAATGTGTGCAAATGACCCTAGGTTTATGAATTTTTGTTAAGGCTATTCATGGTGCCTGTAGAGGAGGCATTTATTGCTGGTGACAACCCCGGATGCCATGGTCCTGACACTTAACCATGCTCGTTACGGCTTTCTTATGTCCAAAACTTCAAGACAGAGGAAAGGGAGGTTTGGAAACTAAGAATAGATTTCTCTTGCAGGCAGGAGCCAGGGGGAAACATGTCTGCGGAAAAGCCCTAATGCCAGGTGTCTGGAGACATCCGCAAAGGAAGTGGAGAGAGAGGAGAGACAGGAAGAACCGATGACAGGAAGGTGAGGACAATGGGAGCCGGCAGGGCTGACTCCTACGGGGAAAGGATGGGACTGACGGCAATCCCAGTACGTAGGACAGGAGAACTGGGAGTTCGAAGCCAGCCCGGATTACATAGTAAAAACTTCTCTCAAGCAAACAAACATCTCCCCAAACAGGGACAGCGTAACAATAAAATAAGAGGAAGAGAAAGAGAGGGGATAAGAATCAGAGAGAGCCTGGGGAACTTAGCAGCATGTCATCTAAATCAGTTATCTGTTCCTCCCCTGACTATCTTTGATCCCTAATAGAATTAGATTATGCTTTGTAATTGTGAGTGTATGCATATCTGGGGTGGGGGGGAATGCCCTCACTGGTGTGGGTCCTTGGAGAGGCCAGAGGTCAAAGCTATATGTCTTCTTCAATCACTCTCATTATTTTTTGAGACAAGGTCTCTTGCTAAACTTAGAGCTCGGCCTTCTGGCCATAGTAACTGGCCAGTGGATCCTGTGATCCACCTGTTTCTGCCCACCCCACCCCTAATCCCTGGGTTTACCCATGTAAACTGTCACTACTCGCTTTTGAAGTGGGTGCTGGGGATCTGAACTCAGTCTTCATTCTTGTTAAGAGTTATCAATTTAACTCTATGTGGATACAAGTATATTTATGAGAATGGGTTTCATACTCAACATATCATTTTGATTAGTTTACCTTATTTGAAACTGTTATTTTTTTTCTGTTAAAGTTGCAAAAATTAAATATGTCACCAGATTGCCTAAGACTGAGGAGAACTACAGAAACAAGTCGACAGGGAACCGGCAGAGCACTGTGCGGCAGTCTGGGCCAGTTCCCTCCCTATTTTTAAGTCATGCTACTATTTATCTACTCTCCTCATAGACTGAATCCCAGGTTCCTTCAGGTTGGACATAGCCCAACCATTGGGATAGGGCTTTGGGAATGAGAAGGAGTGGCTGCCTGACTCCCATCCTGGGATCCTGTGCCCACTTGCGACTGTCATGCAGACTTGACTTTACCCAGGAGCTGGCAGGCTTCCGGTCAGGAGGGCATTCATTTGGGAGTTCAGAGTGAAACTTATTTTTTATAAATCTGGATGGTTTTGGAAAGCAAAGCCTTTTCATGCCCCAAGACTCCCACACCACACCCATTTCTCAATTCTCCTGGTCTGGATTTGTTTTCTTATGGACCATGCATTACTTCTGCAAAGGGAAAAATGAACTTCTGTTTAACAGATCAATAAAATGGGTGAGGGCTATTTCCTATGATCTCACAGGTATTCACTCATCTCACTGAAAGGTTACAGTGTCTATAAAGAATCACATCACCTCTAAGGCATTAAGGTCCCTCTGGCTATGAAATAGGGGTGGGGGTGATCATGACCCAGGGAAGCCAGCAGGATTGCAGCAGCTCCATCCTTGGCTTGTTCTGGTTACAGAATTGGGTGTTGTTTGCAAACAAGTCCATCCAGCAGGAGCAGCCAAATGGCAGCTATTTTATCAGGGAGGAATTAGTTGTGTTCCCTGACACCGGAATGAGTGTATCTGAAGATGATTGTAAGCTTGCTCCTTGACCTTCTGTCCTTCAGTATAAATAATCCTGGTTCTTTTAGTCTTTTCTTCATAAGATTTGTTGTTTTCAGCTCTTTAGCACCCTCACAGCTCTCCTCAGAGCCTCTCTCAGGCTTGTCTTCCCTCTTTAATTACAGGGCTCAAACACAATATTCTAGGAAGCGCTTGAGCGGCGCTGGGTAAAATGGAAAGCTTAACTCAAGACTCTTTGGTGTTCCGGGTTTCTGCGGCCTGCCTGGGGTCACGGTCACACAATGTCTTCAAAAGTGACTACTTACAAACACCCCGTGACCAGCTTATTTGCTGGGAGCAGAGATTATTTGCTTGGCACTGGGGATGGTTCAGACCCTGTCAGGATGTCACAGCCTGGCTGTTATGCTGGACATGGGAGGCTGCCTATGTGCATGTTGGGACTGTGTCTCTGGGCAAACCTTGGCTCTATATTCCTGGGTCCTATTTTCTAAAATCATTTGCTTCTTTAGAAGCATCTTTTCCCAGAATAGACTGCTCCCAACACTTCTGCCTGTCTGTCTATCCAAAATGAGATAGAACCCAGCATCAAGACTCCCCATGGCCTGAAACTCTATCTTGTCAATGTGTACTTTTCTCAGAAATCTGCATTTGAAATCCTTTTACCCCTAAGTGTGGAATGAGGAGCTTTATTTACTGCAAAAAGAATCTGAAATAACAGCAAGTGGATACATAGTAATGTATCCACTTATCCATCTATTTACCTACATGCATCCACTCATCCATCCACTCATCCATCCATCTATACTCATTCACCCATCCATCTATCATTTAATTTATGTATCATCTCTATGTATGTCATTTAGTCTATCATGTAGCCATTATTTATTATCCTTCATTCTATCATCTATCTGTCTGTCCATCTTTCTACCTACTTCTCATGTTACAGTTTCTTGCTCCTCCTTCCCCCTGCATTCATTATCCTGGCTGTTGTTAAGAGTGACCAATTTTTTTTTTTTTAAACTTTTTTTTATTTATTTGCCATGGTGTTTGCCTGGAACTGGGAACTGGAACTACAGACTATTGTGAGCTTCCATGAGGGTGCTGGAAATTGAACCGGGGTTCTCTGGAAGAGCAGTCAGTGCTCTTAACCACTGAGCCATCTCTCCAACCCCAAGAGTGACCATTCCTCTCTTGAGTTAGAATACATGGTGGACCTACCCATGGCCACAGAAAAAAGTCTGCGCCTCTGTTCTCTTTGTCTTTCTTTTTCTTCCTTCTATCCATTCAGCAGGGCTCCGTGGAGGACCTGCAGTTTTCCTACAGGCTTTTGCTCAAGTCCTAGGATTGAGACAACAGAATTGTATGTGGTTTCTTTACCTCACATGATTCATAGTTTGGTAAGAGGACTTAAACTCATGAAAAGAGAAATGTACCAAAGTATTCAGACATTGTTCTAAATAGTAGGTAAGACGATGAAAGAGTGACCAGTATCCCTGAGAGCAGACCAGCTTCCCGGGGACAATCACCTCTTTTAGTTACTAACCCACATTCCTATCACCAACTTCCAGTGCCATGTGTTTCAAGATTTAAAGGAACCAGAACATTTTTTCCCTCTGAATCCATCTTCTGTGTTTTGCTTTTTAGTCCCCTTCCTAGAGAGCTAGCTCATGACTTTGTAGCCTAGAGAGCTTAGACTTCCTGATGACACGTCCCACTACCCAGTTCCCAAATAAATCACATTTATTCTTAATTATAAATGTCTGACCTTAGCTTGGCTTGTTTCTGCCAGCTTTTCTTAACTTTAAATTATCGCAGCTTCCTTTTGCCACTGGGCTTTTTTATTTTCTTTCTTCTGTATGTTACTTTTACTCTTGCTCTGTGGCTGGCTGTGTGGCTGGGAGGCTGGCCCCCTTCGGTCCTCTCTTTGTTTTCTTGTTCTTTCTTTTTCCTCCCATATTTAGTCTCTCTTTCTGCCAGCTCAACCATATCTTTTCTCCTGCCTCACTATTGGCGTTTGAACTCTTTATTTGACCAATCAGATGTTTTAGATAGACAAAGTAACACAGTTCACAGAGTTAAACAAATGCAACATATCATTGCCATCACTAAACAAATGTTCCACAGCATAAACAAATGTAAACATATTAAAAATGGTATTCCACAACATGGGTATGCTAGTCAGTCTCTGTCACTGGGAAGCAAATATCTTCAGGGTTAATTCATTTTGATTTATTCCCAGGGTCTCAGCCCACAGTGAACTAGCTCCATTGCTTTGAGGACAGGACAGAGCATCACAGTGGAGAAACACTCTTACCATAATAATCAGAGAGCAGAGAAAGAGGAGAGAGTGAGGTTTTACAGAAGGGCTTCCTCCTTCTTTTGCTTTTGTCTAGAGAAGGAGTCCATCCACAGTGAAGATGCATCTCTGCCCCTCTCGTTTGCTATCATTAGGAGAAATGCTCTCAAAGACATATCCAGAAGTATGCATTATCAATGTTCTAGGAACCTTTGGTCTGATCACTTGACACTCAGGATGAACCTTAACAGTAAGAATTTGCACATCTGTGTACCAGGGGAGGCTACCTAAGCAATAACATCCCCAAGTCTTAGTAATTGAGACATGGAGATACAGGAAACCACTTCCTGGGAAATCAAGACCTGTGAGCTTTATCTACTTACTGGTACCAAATGCAAATCAAATGCACTTTTCTCTGCTTGTCTTGTGCTTTTGCTGTTTTATTTTTATAATACTTGAAAGAAAGAATCAGTCTTGAACATCTGAGCTAACCCCCCTTCCTGTCATCATATACTCAGTACATTTGTTGTTACATAAATGAGCAGCTTTCTTGTTTGAAATAAACGTTCTGTAGATGTTTGCTGGGTGAATAAGTGCAGCGAATGTGCAGGTGAATTCTGTGTTCTTTGGTTACAATCACAATTCTTTACTATTGCTGGGATATGAGAAGGGTAGCAGCCCAGAAGACATCTAGTCACATGTGAGATATCTTCAGTGAATAGAGCACTATGGGCAATGCCTAAATCAGCCCCATCCCAAAATAATCTTCATGCTATGGATGCAGATATGAATGTAGTTGTGCCTGGAAATATTGATCCATTTCTGCATCTTTTTACTGCATGTCCATTGTTCTTATTCTTAGAATGTGATTTCTGTATGAAGCAAGAGATGATTTTACTTTGTTTGTAGATGGTGACAAACTGTGCATTTTGGAACATTGCATAACAATGACAATATTCTTTGTAGTTTTCAAATTGCTTACCCAACCCAGCTTGACCTCCTGCATGGTGAACTTGCATTTACAATGCATCTTTGAGAAGATACACATACCCAACTGCATCTAGCACCTCCATGTGCTGTCTCTGAGTGCTGTGGCTGGACACACACATTACTTTATCATACATAATCTTTCTGGTTTTTCAATATTATAGTCAGGGAATAATATTGATTTCTTAAAAAGTTATGCATGAGGGAGATTATATTAGCCATGTATTTCATCTCAAGATAGTGAGAAACTGTATGATATTGTATTAGCAGCAGATGGGGCCTGAAGCTATTGGGAATGTCTCTGGGTTGGCTGCTTTGGTAACCTGTCATCCCAAAGAACCATGAGAGTTTTTACTGTTGCTTCAAATGCTTGTCTCTTCTACATTTTCCTGGCATCCCTCCCACCCTATATGGACCCTTGCTCTTTGTGTGGGACTCTGTTCTTCTGACAGATAGGAATGAAACCCAAACAAGTCATGAGGCAGGAATTAGCCAGCTGGAAAGAAGAGGTTAAATAAGGCAAAAGATGTTGTCAGGAAACATGGATGATTATCTGACAACCCCCTCCCCCAAAAAGTTTTTGGTCATATCCTGATCTCATGATCAGAGAGGCACATCTGCACCCAGCCCAGGGACCTTCACTCACAAAATGCCACTCTTTCCCTTATCCTAGCTTAAAGTCCCTTACCCTGTAGCCATGACAGCCCTCATTTGATCCTTGGTTTACTTTTGTGGATGGTGACCTTTGGGGTAGCACTTAAGGACACAGAGCAAAGCCTGGGATCCACAGAGTTAACCCAACAGTCCTTTTTTAAGGTTTTGGAAGGCCCAGAACTAAGATGACTTTGGAAGATGACCTTGGGGAGATCTGAGTCAGAGCTCCAGAGGACTAAAGTCTTCATGGAAATACTCTTCTCATGGTGACATTAAAGAGATTTGGTCCAAACAGGTCTGCCTCAGAAGGGAGCTTCTCTCAATCTGATGGGCTGGCTAAAACTGGATTCTGGAGTCAGATTGTTTTATCTAAGTTCTCTAATTGAGGTCAAGACTGTCAATTTGTCTAAGCCTCAATCTCCAGACTAGGGAAAATGGGTTGATAATAGCAATTCCTCATATAATGGTCATGGGAATGAAATAAGGCAACCTAAGAAGATGCCTTAGCACAAAAAAACAAGCCCAGGGGCATCAGACAGGCAAGCATTTCTGTCACTATTAGGAACTGGTGCACCATTTGCACCTTGAAATCATGTTTCTGGGTCAAAGAGTCAAATATCATCTGTAGCATAGAAAACTGGTCAAGTTCATGGGCCTGAGAGCTGAACATCCCCAGCTTCAGATCCTGGCTCCCTAACTTGCTGTATGGGTCCATTCAGAAAAGTCACTTAGCCTACTAATATTTATTTCCACATTTGTAAAACAGTAATGTCTCTCTGCCTCCTAGGGTTATTGTAGGAAATCAATGAGTTCACGTTTGTTCAGGGTTTAGAACAGTACTTACCTACCACGAGTAGAAAACCGTGACTTGAACTAAGCTTCCTATATAAACTTCTGCCCCTGCCTGCCTCTCCAGAGTGCAAGGATTATAGGTACATGCCATTATATCCTGTATGTGCATGGAATTAAACCAGGGCTTGATCATGCTGCGAAAGCAATCAATCAACCAAGCTACATCCCCTTGCATTGTATTAAACCATGTTAGTGTCTCCTCTTTGTAACTAATGCCCTTAGAAGTGAGACCCTTTCTGAGCCTACATTAACTGTTGCATAGCGACTGGCTTCTCTGGGTTCCGTGAACAAATGATGCTGACAGGCAGAAAGGGCAGGAGGAAGGATGGAGGGAGACCAACAGGGAGGTAAGGATTCCTGGGGCCGAAAGCAGTACACTCAGGTTGCTACCAGTCCAGGTGGCTCTTGTCTCAAGATACCAAATTTCTAAGTAGAACTAACAAAAGCAATGACGGCCCTGTCCTTGATGGCAGCAGAGGCTGTGAGCAAGCAGAGAGACTGTCCTGTTACTAACCAAGGCTGACACGTTGTACGAACAAAGGGGTCTGTGGCTTCGGACTGCCGTCTGGCACCTTGCAGGAAGTGGAGTCAAGTGTGAAGCGCACCTGTCCTCCCTGGCCTTTTAACTGGCAGGGATTTAATTGCTATGTGGCGGGAGAGCTGGGCGGTGCTGGCTTTGAAAAGGCCAGGGGATTAATTGCGTGTTAATGGATGGATATGCAGGGGTTAGGAGACTCACAACAGGAGAGGATGGGAGCAGGGACATATTCCGCCTTCCTGGTCTCTTTATGTTTCCCCCGCAGTGTGCCTTTTTGGAAGCCAGATGGTCTAGACTGAAATGACAAATTCACTTGGGGAAGAGAAACTATAGAGCATCGTTCTCATGCAGTGTGACCCCAGGAGGCATGTTTAGATTCTAGAGCTGTTCTTCGTCCCTTGCATTTACAGAGTGACTTTTCACTGTTTAAGCAGAGCATTCAGGTCCTTCTTGAGTTGGAGTGTTTCTGCCCCATCTCCTTGTGCTCTTGCCTTTTAAATCTGCCCAGGTCATGTGCCCCTGGCCTCTGCACTGTGGCTGGTGGCTCTGTGCAAATGTCTTCTTTCATCTATCTCATCATGCAGGATCCAGCTCAAAAGCTAGATCTGCCAGGTGTCCCTGAGTACTTCTTAGTCTGGACCATTTTCAGACCCTCAGTGTCCTAGAGTGGATTGAGTGAGAATATTCCCCATAGGCATAGAAAGACACATGTATTGGAACAGGTGGTCACTGGTGGTACTGTTTGGGAAGGTCTAGGAGGTGTGACCTTAGTGGAGAAGAATGCTATTGCGGGCGAATTTTGAGAGGTTAGAGAGTTTCACCTCTTCCAGTTTGTTCTCTCTCTGCTGTTATATGAATCCTAGTCGGTCTTAATGAAAAGCTAGAGCCAGATATTGGGGTGAATGCTGAAAGATCAGAGGAGCCAGTCACAGCCACTAAAGAGACCTCTTACCTTGACCAAATTCTCAGGTCAAAAGAGCTGAGTTCCTTCTCATCCTGCCTTATATTCCTTTCTCCGTCCAGCCACATCACATCCTGTCTCAGCCTCTCTCGTGCTGGGATTAAAGGTGTGTGTCACCACTGCCTGGCCTCTATGGCTAACTAGTGGCTGGCTTTGCCCTTGATCTTCAGGCAAGCTTTATTTGTTAGAGCATACATGAAGTATCACCACATTCTGCTTCATGGCTGTAGCTGACATATGAACTCTCAGTTTTCTGCTTTAACCATCATGTCAGCTAGTTGTTGCCCGGCCTCCCTGCTGTGATGGACTCTTACACCTTTTGAGCAGAAAGTCCAAATATAAAATGTCTTCTATAAACTGCCTGAGTCATGGTATTTTATCACAGCAACAGAAAACTAACAGGTATATTTTCCAGTGTATTTTTGGTCCCTTCACAAGATATGAAAACATACTTCAAGGAGAACATTTATAATGAAAATTTACAATTAATTTTGTTCTAATCAAACTATGAGCTACTTGAACGTTTTATTTTTTTATAATTGGACACATTTTGGCAAATCATTGTCTACTCTTTGGAATCCTAGTTAGATGAGAAAAGTAACTCTGTGGATTGTTTTTAAAAATAACTTGAATGAACATTAAATTTTACCATTTCTGTAGGTAATAAATATTACTAAATTTGAATTTAAAGCTTCTTACAAAACTGTTTGCAGAAAAACAATTGTATTTATTACTTTTCTGCTGTTATGATGAAACACCATGACCAAGGCAGCTTATAGACAACCTATCTGGGCTCATAGCTTCAGAGGAATAAGTGTTCTTCATGGCAGCGGGCAGTCTGGCATTCAGAGCTGGGAGCCGAGAGTCACACCTCACCCTCTAGCAGAGAGAGAGAGAGAGAGAGAGAGAGAGAGAGAGAGAGAGAGAGAGCCAGAAGAAACAAAAGTCTATAAAACTTCAAAGCCCACCTCCACTTTGTCCAATCAGGCTACACCTCCTTTAGCTCCTTTAGGAGTTTAGCTCACAGGGACAACCCCTTCTGTCACAAGGGCTTCTGTGTATGGAAGGTGAAGCACAGTCCTCGGGCTGGGCAATCATAGAAGACTCTTAATTAGCAGGGCTATGGTGAGGATTTCATGGGTCTGGATCCTTTTCTGGATCACAATCACCGATTAGTAAGTGTCTAATGTAAGTATTCCTGGCATGCCATGTGGTGGACCCAACATGACTCTGCGTGAAATAAGAAATCCTGGCATATAACAACCACGTGGTAAAGCCACCATGGTGCGGAATACAGAGGGCACGCCCCTAGGGCGTGGATCCATGCCCACCCCTTCTTTTACAAAGAAATGCCACATGACAGTCCCCTCTCCTCTCTCTCTTCCCCCTCTTCCGTCCATCTCTCTCTCTCCTCTCTCCTGCTCTTCTCCGGGTATCCGCCTCTCGGTAACTCTCCAAAATAAACTCTCGTATGGCATCTGGTAGTGTGTGTGTCTCCCCAGGCTCAAAAAACTAACACCTATGACTATACTTAGGATCTGGAATGTTCCCAAAGGCTCACATGGGAACCTCTCTGAGATGGAGTATAAAGGAGAGAAGTCAGGCCACTGTGGGGCATCCCCCTTAAAGATGACATTAAAAGTCAAGTGTTTACATGCATGAGCCTATGGGAGACTTTTTTTTATTTAACCATCACAATGCTTTCATTATATTTAGTGTGTGTGTGTGTTCATTCCACGCAGTGGTCAGAGGACAATTTGGAGGAGTTGGTTTTGTCCTTTTACCATGTGGGCTGGAGATGGAACTCAGGTCACTAGGCTTCGTGGCAGGTGCTGAGCCATTTTGCCAGCTATCTTTTGTTTTTAACTTTAAGTACCTGAGCTCTATAAACGCCTGTAAAACTGCTGGTCCTGGGCTCTAGTTTCTAACCCATAAAGGGCAGAGCCTTGTCACCAGTAGAAATGTCTTTTCACCTGTACAAACATCCAGTAAAAGATTGCTTTTAAAAGTGTATCTTCTTCGAACCCAAGTCTCTGAATTTCATGTGGAGAGCTAACTAATTTTATAAAATCACATCGAGTATTTGGTTCAATATCCAGCTAAAGGCAAAAATAAGCAGGACATGGTCACAATCAAACAAACATAATGCAATTGTAAGCACCTAATAATATATTGTGAAAACACGGAAATCCAAATATAAGGAGACATTTTATACACTCATAGTAATACTTACAGCACATATTTTATGAACTGGTAGATTAAGAGTACACAAGCAGGAAAAAGTACAGGGGATTTCAAAAACAAAACGGCAATTTATGAAGTAAATATTTAGAGAACTATGTTAAACATTTAAATTAAATATTTAAAGATTATACTGTAATTGTGAGCTTACACAAAGCAGAATCCCTAAAGGAGTCACGCTGAGGTAATGCTTTCCTGTGATGGAGCAGTCCAGGTATGGTAGGTCATCTACAAAGAATCTGTGTGCTTACTTAGTGTGAAGAGGATGGCTGGAAGGGGCCATCTCCCTGGAGTCTGAAAGGGCTTTGTGCAACAGACAACGATCTCAGTCAGCAGCACTGGCTTACACAGAGACAAACAGTGGAACCCCCAAAAGAAACACAGCAAATACTAAAACCTGGAAACACAAGCAAACACCTCATTAGAGAGAACCCCATGAAGTAGGCCCAGGAGTGTACCCCACAGAGGAGGAATTTGAAAACAGCAGATATACAGATGTGGCCACTGTGAGTTTCACTGCATTCATTCACCAGCTGCCTTTTATACTTAAAACTTAGTAGTCAGATTTATTATCAACTTTAAAATACAAGTGTATTTATGTTAAAAAGAAATTGCATGTTGTCATTGTAAATATAAGTGACTAGCAGCCCTTGCCCTTCACAGAGGTTAGTGATTAAAAAACAAAATAAAGAAAATGAAAGCAAAACAAGATCACTTTATCTGGTTGTATATTATGGATTGTAGCCAGCACCTTCACCTCTACTCTGCCATAAAACCATAAACTCGCAATGCATGAGTACCCATTGGCTATTCACATTTAAAAAGACACAGGAAAGCAAAGATAAGAATCTCTAATGGCAGAATCACCCTAAAGTCAGGGTTTGGCTTACAGGGTCAACCCCTTCTGTTACAAGGGCTTCTGTGTATGTTAGGTGAAGTACAATCCTCAGAATAGGCAGTCATAGACGACTCTTAATTAACAGGGCTATGGTGAGGATTTCATGAGTCTGGATCCTCTTCTGGATCACAATCAATCAGTAGTAAGTGCCTACGACTATATATAGGATCTGGAATGTTCCCAAAGGCTCACATGCAAACCTCTCTGAGGTGGGGTCTAAAGGAAAAAAGTCAGGCCACTGTGGGGCATCCTCCTTAAAGAAGACATTAACTGTCCCTCTTTCCTTGGGGCCACCATGAGGTGAAGAGGTTTCCTCTACCATATACTCCTGCCATGGTGTATGCTGTGTCACAGTGACAGGCCCTGATCCCTGGCCATGGATTGAAACCCCTCAGAGTATAAGCTAGTAGAATCTTTATCTTGGTACCTCTTACAGTATGAGGAAACTGGCATCTATTATAGAAATGCCTCTTTTACAAACTAAGGATTTTGCTACATCTTTTGCATACATGACTTAATAATCTTCATAGCATCCCAATGGGGTCAGAACTATTGTTGTAAATGAGAAAGCAAAGGTTGTAGAGTGTTGCCTCCATTGCCCAGGCTAACAGATTCTAGCCAATAAACTAGAACCAGAACTTTACTCAAACTTCCCTGGCTAGAATGGTCTCAGGATCAGTTCCAGTACATTCCACTACATTCCATTCCACTACATTCTAATAATTGTTTTATCATAAGCTTTTCCTTTTAAAGCTTTTCTTTAAAACATTTTTATTTATATATGTCTAGATTTTCATAATACATGTTATGTATTTCATCATATTATCATCCCCCTCCTCCCTCTCTCTTCCTGAAAGCCTCCCACCAGGTTTGCATCCATGTGCTTATCCTACTCCCAAATCCAGTTAGTGTTGCCTGTATACCCATGGGAGTGGGGCTGCCCACTGGTGTATGGGCACTCTACCAGGGACTATATCTCTAAAGAAAACGTATTTTCCCTTTCCTGGCAGTAATCAATTGTCCATATCACCTCAGCTAGGGGTAGGGGCTTTTGTGCCCCTTCCTCATCCATGTTGGAATGTTGACCGGGTTGATCTTGTGCAGGCGACCATAGGTACTTTGAGTTCATGGGTACAACCATTCTAAACTATGTCTGGAAGACACTGTTTTGCCTCAGTCCTCCCTGATCTTAGAGCTTTTTATTCCCTCTTCAGTGTCATATGTTGTGAGACATTTGTATACTCTGTGAAGGTGGAATTGCTGTGATTGGTGTAAAAAGAGGAATGGCCAATGGAGGAGGTTTAGGCAGGATTTCTGGAGAGAGAAAGAAAGAGGAAGAGAAATCTAGGCATGCAGGACAAGCCAGGAGACATGGAGGAGAAATAGGTGGGTACAAGATGGAAGAGAAATAATGCCATATGATAGAATATAGATTAATGTAAATGGATTGATTTCAGTTATAAGAGCTAGTTAGGAACAAGCCTAAGCTATAGTCCAATCTTTTACAATTAATAAGAAGTATCTATGTCATTATTTGTGAGCCAGTGGCCCAAAGAAAAATCCTGATACCATGATGACCTTGAACCTTTATTACCAAGCCCTTCACAGACAATTGTTTTCCGAATTGTAAATGCTGTGAGTCTCCGGATTAGCTGACATCCACTGCACCTAAATATCTCTGTAATGACAGAGAGCTGCACTCATCAACGAGTACAGAGATACATATCTAACCTCCAAAAAGAGAGAGATTCTACTTAATGAAGGAGATTAGCAAAAGGAGAAAATACCTAAATCTGATGATCACTAGTTGGTTGGGTAATTATTTTGATTCTGTACTAAGTGGGTTGTTAAAGGTATCTGTGGGTGAATGTTCAATTACTTTAGCAAAGGGGATGGGAGGTGGCAGGTCTTAAATTATACAGTTCAACCTATGATCTCTTTCCTGGGGAATGAATGAATCCAGAACTAAGGGATGTACTGTTTTTATCTAATGAACCTCAAGAAGAATTTGGTTTATCATGTCTTTGCCCCTGTGTCAAATGCCCAGAGCTCAGGGAAGTGCTCCAGGGGAAGAATGTACCCTGCTGCCTGTGAGAGATTTCCATTCTGACCTAACCTCCAGTTCTTTCCTGACTTCTATTTTTAATGGTTCTGACCCCTGTGCCGAGGCACATCATCTGTTTCTTCGCTTGAGTTAGATTCTTCTAAAAAGCTAAGGTATTTTAATGTATTTTCATGACAACCTACCATAGAGACTTCCACTTAGGGGCTGGGGAGGTGGTTTAGCAGTCAGGTAAACTTGTTCTTACAGAAGACCCTGGTTCAGTTCCCAGCACCTACATAGCAGTTTATAACTATCTGCGATTCCTGTTCCAGATGATCTGGATGCTTTTCAACCCTTCACTGGTACATGAACATAGTTCACTACATAAAATAAAAATAAATAGAACTTTAAAACCTTCCGTGTATGTGTAAATGTGTTTGCATATGGTAGACTAACACCCTCCTGTCTACCACCCACACCCTTGAACCAGCCCTCTCTCTGTAACAGGTCTTGTGTAGCCCATAACTCACTATTTATCCATATATGACTGAACTCCTGATCTTAATGTGGCCACCTTCGAATGTTGTGTTTTCAAGCATGAGTGACATGCTGAGTTTATGGGGTCCTGGTACTCTCTCCCAGAGCCTCCTACACACTAGGTGAGCACTCTACCAGCAGAGCTACAATTCTAGTCCTTTCTTTTTCATTTTAATATACTTCTCGACCCACCTTCAGGACTCCTCAGAAATGTTGAGTGATTGCTGAAGGGTCCTTGTGCCTATTGGAAACCTGAATTTTCTTTTGCTCTTTGTTTTCAGTAAATCTGACTATTTAGGCTATTTGAAAAGTAGCCTGCTTTGTCAATTTCAATTCGTGTGGGTCTGTTGTGTGTGTGTGTGTGTGTGTGTGTATTTTTACAAGTGAACTGAAATTCTTCTGAGAAGATGGAATATAAACCCCATAACTAATGACTTCACTAACAAAGAGAAAGCACCTTGATTCCCCTTGCCAGCTCCTCTTCATCATTTCCTAGGCCGTCTGATCCCTGAGCTCCTATGCACAGGCCTGGAAAACATCTTCAATGTGCTTTATTGAACCATTCAAGTGAGTGTTTTGCTACTATTCTGTGAGTGAAAAACCCCATAAAATGGAAGCTGTTGATCTTTGGTCCTCTTCCTGTCTCCCTGAGATCTCTATTCCATGCTAGCTTGACTTTGCTAGTGGGGACTTATCGTGAAAGGATCAGGGACAGGACTCAGGGACAAAGGCTCACGAGGGACTGGCAACCTGCAGGTCACTGAGCTGAAAGCTGACTCCAATGGTTATGCAGGGGCCCCACTTACCTATGCAGAAGAACAGAGCCACCGGGTTGTCCCAAGACAGTCAGCTGTGAACAATCAGGACCACAATTCTGCATGACCTCTGGTCAACCATGCTCCTCTCTGCAGGCAGGGGGCTCTCTGGAAACACTCAGGCCACCCCAGGGCTTTTACTTTTCCTTTGTGAATATCAACTGAATTCAAGCCTGGTTTCCAGTTGTAGCGGAGGCTGTTACATCAATGGTGGGTTTTTATGAGCCTCAAATTAGTTGGTCTTTCTGGGGAGAGGCACCCAGCCTCAGAGGTTGTAGGAACGATGCCATCCTCCTCACCTATCATACTCAGGAAGGAGTTTGTCTTTCCCCAGATATGGACGGACTTGAAGAATCCTGCTCCCCATTGTAGTGTCATTGATACCATCCCAGAAAGCATCCAAATCAGGGTTCCATAATACCAGGCTTGGTGTTCTTGGCCAAATCCCATGACTTCATGATGGTGATGGGTAGCTGCTGTGGACTGTAGTGTAAGGGAAGCTTCTCTCGAAGATCTTTTTTCTGTCTTCCCTTGAACATCTTTCTATGCCATATCTAGCCTACAGAGGTTATGGACAAGCCCATCCAAAGCTTGAAATGTGATTTTTAGACTTTTCAGTCTCAGGGCTCTTCATAGTTTAAAGGTAATTGGACCATTTGTTTGATGTGAAGGTGTCTTTGAGTGTTTACTATTTGAGAAAAAAAATTTTTTAAAAAAATCAGAATTTATTTACATAGGAAGAACAGAATTGAAGGTGTTTACATGTAATTTTTAATAAAAATAGCTATTTTCAAAAATAACAACAAAATCTGTACTAAGGCGAGTTCTTGCTTTGTGTTTTCTTGCAAATCTCTTTGATGTCTGGTTTGATAGAAGCCAGCTGGATGTTCACATTTGCTTCTTCACAAAACTGCTGTGATATCACATGCTTTGGGGTGTCTGGGAAACACTGTGGACCTACAAGAAAGTGAGTCCCCAAAAGGTAAACACTACCCAAGCACTGCTGGAAAACAGTTGACTTTGCAGATACCCCAAGAAGGTTCTGGTACCTCCCACTCTGAATCCCAAGGCCACATTTTGAGAGCTTCGCTACCCTGTGTATTGTTCCTCCTCTACAGTGAGTTCTAAGAAACAAGACCTTTAGGAAATCAGATTGAGTAGTCCCTTCTAAGTAGCCCACAGAGTCAATGTGTTTTGCATCAACATTTAACTCAGCTCTTTACACATCAGAGCGCATTTCTCTTCTCTTCTCTTTTAAAACTTGGAACATCTGGCTAGGCCCTCAAGTGTGCGGCTCTGCATCACCAGGTGCTGGCTTTCTCAGTGCTGCCTAAGTTCAAGAAAGGACTCTGACTGGTACACCTTGAGACAGTCTGCTGTGGTAAAAGGCTTGGGTCAGGATGGGCACTATGATGGCATTCATTTGAGTGAAGTGATGCCCACTGGAGCAACAGCGGCCATGGGGTTAGGGTCACATGAAATTCAGGTTTCAAGGGAGGTAGGTGGCAGTTGTTTGCAGTTGGCATCATCGGCAAGTGTATATATGCGACTTCTGTGTGTACATGTGTGGTTTGTGTGTGAGGAGGATTAAGATAGGCAGGTGAATCTGGAATCATCTACTAAGTCGCTTATTGAATCTCCCTCACCATTCTTTCCAATTTCTTCCTTTGTCATGTCACCTGGACACTCTGCAAAGAACCTCCTTTGGGAAACCTGATTCCTCTTCTTGCCTCAGACTCTCTGAATAGCCGGTTGCCCCATGACCTTTGAAGATTCTAAATGACAGCTCCCTACCCCCCACTCCCAACTTCCAGGAGCGTTCCCTTTCTAACATCCTGTTGATGGCAGGAGTTCCTGGAATTTATAAATGCCAAGAACAAAAGAGAACAGTGAGGAGGAGCAGTCTTTAGCACCCCTCCCTAGGGGTGTTCGAGAGAGCCTCGGGGCCTGAGCTGTTGTCAATCTTCCCTTGACATCTGTGCCTTTTGTTTATAATGCAGTTGATTAAAATCTGCTTTATTTACCCTAGCTGTTTCAAGTTCAATAACAAGGGGAAATTAACTTTAGGACTTCCATGATGAACTCAATGGCCTGAACCCAAGCAGATATCTTCCCAGTGAAGTCTTCCCACTGAACACCACATTCTTGCTTGAAACCAGCAAGGCTGGAAGCTGTGTCCCTCTGGGGAACTAAAGTTGATCCCAAAGATCACACACCAATAATGCACCAGCCAGTCACACTCTAGTACAACTTAGCATGAGCTAGGAAGTGGAGTCTTTGCCAAGCCACACAGCACAGGCCTCACGAGTTCGAGGCCTGTCTGGGTTATAGAGTGAGTTGAAAACCAGCTTTTGCAAGTTAGTAGGATCTGGTCTCAAAATAAAAGGTCAAAAGAGGACTGAGGACTGAGAAATGTTCTCTATATGCTATAAATAAAATAACTAGTTGGACCTATGTGGAGCACCATAGAAGTGGGTGGATGATCGGAGTAGAGATAGGTAAAAGGACGGCAGAGTTAGTCAGTCTCCATTCGACCTCTGAAGAAGAGCCATGTAAGGGATCCACGTGAGCCACAGGCTAGGCCATGTGGCAGATAAAATACAAGAAATGGGTTGAATTAAGATAAAAAAAAAACTAACTAATAATATACTTAAGACATAGGCCAAACAATATAAAATTAATATAAGCATCAAATTCATTTCTTCAAAAAATAAAAGCCACCACAGACAAAGTCCAAACTTCTGGCCCAAACAAGTCCAAAAATGAACTACAACAGGGGACATAAGTGACAAGGTAACTGCCAAGCTTGGGGTCATGACTCTAAGCCCTTCCACATTGCCATGGTTCATAGGAAACTGGGAGTGGTTCATGCTCTTCAGTGATGAGGACCGATCATAACTAAACATTATTTACTCTGTGTCAGGCAGGCTATGTAAGCATGAGGGAGTGAATACTCTTATTATTGCCAACCTATAGGGAAACTGAGTCTCAGGTAAGCCAAGCCCCTTGCCTTAATGTATTTCTCTAGTTAGGGTAAGCATGAGCTTCCAAGATAAAGATTCCATGAAGAATTCGTAGGTGAGTGTGTGCTCCCAGGATCCCGCCCCTTCAGGACAAGGAAACTATTCTACTGTGAGAAGGTTGCCACAGGGGCATGGCAGCTGATCTTCACTGAAGCACCAGCCATCACCTGGGGCTGCGCTGGGTCCATCTCATCCTGTCCCTTCTGTTTTCCTAGAGCAGCTTGGAGCCCTGACATCTCTCAAAAACTAGGCTTCACCACCTGTCCTCCAAAGGGCAGTTAAAGAGACAGATAATCATTAAAAGCAGAGAGAAGAGGAGAGGAGGTGTTAGATGTGACGTCCTAGGGAGTGGAACAAATAAGCCAGGAAGTTTAAGCTTCATTGGCAGCAAGGGACATGTGTAACTCAGCAATGCTGGTCAAGGTGTGGTCCTGCCCCTCACTGACCAGTCATGGTCTCAGCTCCAGTCTCCTGGGAGGAGGTCTGATGAACTGTGTGAAATCTGCTTCTGGGAGGCAGATTTTCCCTCTGGTTAGCACCAAAATCCCAACCTTTTCTTCTGGCATGAGACTCCTGTGTGGGGAGTGTGTGTGTGTGTGTGTGTGTGTGTGTGTGTATATGTGTGTATGTTCCAGTTTCTTGCCATCCATTGTCTCAATAGTCTGATGGCTGAAGAAAGAAGCACAAGTGTTTCTCCTTAGAATATCTTCTCTCCTGTCAGGATGGTTAGTGGTTTCCTCCAAGGATCCATCTCTCCTTCCCACTGGCAGATACGTTATATCCGGGCTTCCTTTTCCCTGCGGACTGTGCAATAGCTAGATCCACAGGAAAACTCAGGAAGTGGCTGAGTGAATGAATAGATCCATTTGCTGTGTGGAATATTACCTGTTTTCTTTCTTAGGGGGGTACTGAAAGCACCCACAATTTCTCATTTCCCTCATTCTTCCCAGGAGAAACCATACTGCCCATTATTGGGGGAAATGCCACCTTAGTATGATGCTATTTTGTCCTCTTAGCATGATGCCCTCTCTTTACCCCATGAACACTGAATAGGTTGCATTTGATGCTGGATCTAGGCTAGTGGCTTAGACCCAGTCCCTGTTCTCAGGGTTACACTCTGGGATGGTGCTAAAACAAGAAGGTGACCACAGTTCCATGTGACAAATGCCAAGATGCCTTATTAGTGACCTTTCTTATCCAGGACCAGCTCCCTGACAAGAAGCGACTTAAAGAATAAGATTCATTTTGGCTCACAGTTGGAGGACTTGCTTTGCAGTCCACTGAAGGCACTTGATCACTGTTCAGTGGGGAAGGAAAGAGAAGACACAGAGCAAGGCCAGATTATCAATTCTGAAGGGCTGATCCCATCTCCTCCACCATGACTCACTCTGTCAGTGAGTCCCCACCTCCTAACAGTCCCATACCTCACCAGTGACAGCAGCCTAAGACATTCATCTGTGAGGGGCATTTCACATGCAAACCATAGCATGGGCAGGTATTCCAGGACAGTCTAGCATATCTGGCTCTTCTCCTATGGCATAGAGGCACAGGGTTAGAGAAGAGGCAATCTGGGATAGCTTCCTGGATAAAGTGGCCTGATAAAAGGCATCTTGGATACAAATGACCTGATTATGAGTAAGATAAGAGATTCTAGATTTATAGAAGCACAACTTGTCTCCTTGGCAAAAGAATGCATATTTTAGTGTTGTTTCTAGACAACTTCCTGGTAATTCAATAGTATTCTCTTCTGATGTTGGAATGAAGAAAGGAATGAGGACATCCTGATAGCTATGGTTTCACATCATCCTGAAATGCCTGTTAGTTAATGAGACAAGGTGTTGGGAGCATCACAATGGCCCCACTATCAGAACGGTTCTTAGGTAGTGGCAGTAACTGTTGAGTCCTGGCATGAGAATAGGGGCGGAGTAAGGATGTTAGTGGTGGAGAAGGTCTCAGGTTCTGAGATCCAGGGAGAAGAGTCGAAGTGGTATCTGCTAAGGTCTGGGCAACTCACCCAAAGGCCCAAGATGTCACCGGGAAGATGTGGAGCCTTTAAGAAGTGGGAGATGGCAGGAAGTTTTTCCATCTCTGCAGATTCGGCCTTGGAGGGTATTTGAGGACTCAGACTCTTCTTCTCTTGTGCATTTGGAACTCGAGACAGATTGTTTTGCCATACATGGCTGTCATCTCCTTTCCAAGGCAACAGGGTCTGGACCCTTCAAAGCTGGGGGCCCAAATAAGCTCCCTTAACAAACTGATTATTTTAGTCATTTAATTTTTTTACTTACATTTATTTATTTGTGTGTGTGTTTATATGTGTGCTGTGTGTGAGGGATGTATGTGGAATGAGCGTGCAGGCATTACACATGCAGAGTTTAAGGAGTAGGTTCTCTCCTCTATCATGTGGATCTCAGGAATTGAACTCAGATTGTCAGCCTTTACCACACGCACCTTTACCCACTGAACCACCCTGATGGCCCTTTCTTAATCATTTTAATAGCAATGGAAAGTTGACTATCACAAGACCTAGGGAGGTAGGCAGGACGTTACTTTATACATCCTAGTAGAACAATGAGTTATGGCCAAGTGCCCAGGTATAGGGTTGGAATGGATGGGGACTTAGCTAAGTAAGTGAGAAATAGGCAAGAGTCACACTTGAAGGCGCTGGGTCTGGGTATGAAGAGATCTCTAGTCCCTGGAAAAGCCCCAGGAGAGGCTGCTGTGTGCCACAGTATACTCCAAGATGCCTGGCCTCCTCTCGAGCAGGAACTGAAATGGAGCTCACTCTGCTCTCCCAGAGGGGACAGCTTTCTCTCTGTGCCTGGTCTGAGCTAGTGATTTCCAGGACCCAGAGAGACACACTTCCATAAAAGAAGGTGTGGATCGGTAAAGATAGACCAGAGAGGGAAAGATAAACACCCAGATATTGGAAGCTAAATTATATTTGACTGTTTTTCTATTACTCCATCCTCAGTACCTAAATAGGGCCTGCAGAAAAAGTCCATTTTAGTATTTGTTGCAAAGATGGGTGACTAAAACCCCCAGGTCAGAATTTAAACTCTGGCCTTCGGAAGATGAAGGTATCTTCGGAAGATGAAGGTATCTGAAGGTGGTCAGAAAGTCCAGTGTAAGCTGTCCCTTCTTGTGTGACGATAAGACCAGAAGCACACAGAGTGGTAAGGCTGTGATCATCTACTGATCCCATTTAGGGATCCACATTCAGAACAGAGCCAGTTCCTTGGGCCTCTGTTCTGGAAATTGTCACTGCCTGATTCCCATAGTGCCAGTTTGGGGGTCAGGAGCACTGATGCTACCACTTCCTCTGGACCTGAGACCCTTGGGAATGCTACTTTCCCTCCCTGGGCTATCCTTATTTATAGAACAAGAAGGACAACAGAATCCAATGGCCAAGGGTTGGTTGGCTGATTGATTGTACACTTTCATTTTTTTAAAAAAAATTTTGTTATAGTAAAAAACCACACATGATTAAATTTACTGCTTTAGCCATTTTGACTTATACAATTCAGTCATGTGATCAATCAATGTCTGGGTTGCTGTGAATCACAGTGAACTAGGCTTTGAAAAGGAAAGTTTACTGTCACAATGCAGCTTATGTTTTGTCTGACTGTAAAAATTCTGAGCTGTGAGTGATTGAAATCCCTCCTTGGGGTGGGGTTGTTTTTCTTCTGCTTCAGCTTCACAGGTAAAAAGGCCAAGCAGTCATCAGATGTGTCTTGTGTGTAGAAGCAGAGAGGAGAAAGCAGAGATATTTCTTCCTGTCTGTGGCTTTGCAGATGTAGGACCATATGTCTACCAAATAGAGTATCGGATCCTCGCCTCACCGTGCAGGGGACTGACCGCCTTGCAGTCCCTGGAGCTGGTCCAAGACTCCACATCAAATCAAACACTCCTGGGGTTCTTACAGAAAGAAGCGATCAGAGCGAAGTTTAGTCACTTGATTTCCTATTTTTTATGCTTTCTAGGTGATATAATATTTCCCTTCTCATGATTTTTAGAAAATTTTAACCTGATTATCAAAGAAAAGCATATACAAAGCAAAAATTAGAAAATAATGTGTTTAACAAATACATAGTTAAGAAAATAGATAGTTAAGTAATTTGAATACAACTATTGTTGCACATTCTTCTAGAATTTTCTCTTGAATACACTAATGCAGAAGCGATATGTGATTATATTCCATGTGTAATTTTGCCCACCTTCTTTAACATTTCCCCTTTATTATTATATACCAGTTAATTTATAATGATTCTGGTAATATCACAGTCACATTCACCTTGTGTTTCTCACCCAAATGTCTCTGACATCATTTCACTCCAAATCTATGGATCTTTTTGAATTTCAGAAGAGTATTGCTGTTTCTGCCCTAGCTATCAGATTCCATGTTGAAGCATGGGAGACTGTTTCTAGTTTGGTGGTTTTCTGTTTTGTTTTGCTTTGTTTTTTCTTATTCCTACCACACAGAACAACCATGAAGGCTGCTGACTCTTGAACTTGACATTCCTTTGTAGTTATCTTTGCTGCAAAGCTCTGGTGCCTGTTAGCTCCCTGGGCCTCCATACTCACCTCTGGAGGAGGTTAGGAAGCCTTGCCAGCTTCTCCCCTCAGGCCTCCTGTGAGAACTAATAACATCATATTTGCTGAGTACTTTTTGTTTCCCCAATAACTGGTGATCCACAAATATAAAATGTTTTCAGTTCCAACAGAGTGTTTGGGTTATTTTCTGGCCCACTTACAATGTGTGTGTTGGTATAAATACTAACAGCTTGTGATTTGTATTGGGGAAGGTGCTGCTGAGAGGCTCACTCCAGTTGCCAGCATCAGCAGGGGGCAGACAGAGGGAGCTTCCTGGTGACTGAGTAACATGGGAAAGGGAACTGAAGGTGAGAGATTGCACCTGGAAATGGCACTGGATATTTAATTTTTAGATGGAAATATCCCTTTCTGGTTCTCCCGCCCTTTCCACGTGCATCTACCCAACAGACAATTATTGAGTGATGACAGAAAGGGGAAAAATAAAAAATATAAGGATAATCAACCCTGGGCACACAGAGTCTGCCTTTAGGAAGTTTGTAACTGAGTTCAGAACATCTATAGTAGGTGTGGTCTCCTTTGTCATCCGGGAAACAGAAGAGCTGACTTCAGATCTGTGCTCCACAGAAGCCCAAAGCTCTCTAGGTTCTGTACAAACCACTGGATGAACATCCCTGGTTTCAGAACCCAACTCTGTGATTCAGCTTCCACAGAGACCAGCCCTGTGTATGCGGCATGGGTCGGGGCGAATGTTAGTCTTTCTTGTGGTTTTTCACACACATCCCTTTCTCCTAAGCAGTTGTGACTTTAGCTTCACTAAACATTCTGTGGAGTCTGGCAAGGAAGCTTTTGCATCATGGAAATGCAAAGAAGTTTAGCTGATGCTCACTCATGTGTCAGCAGTGATTATGTGTCTCTCTGGTGGGAACAATCCTCTGTGTTATCCTCTGCCCACCTCACAGATACCGTTCTCTCCTCTCTTTAGCAATGATAAAGCTACCCTTGAAAGATGTGGGGTTCTTTTCACATCCCTTCACCTTTTGCAGTGTCAATGCGTGCCAACCCATGTTCTCTTGACACTATCT
Organism: Sigmodon hispidus; assembly: GCA_004025045.1. Taxonomy (NCBI): domain Eukaryota; kingdom Metazoa; phylum Chordata; class Mammalia; order Rodentia; family Cricetidae; genus Sigmodon; species Sigmodon hispidus. Next base: position 38,029 of record PVIH01010914.1, read on the forward strand.
CTCCCTGAGATGTCCCTGTGTGACAGGACAGGAGTCCTCTAAAAGAAGCCAACCCAACCCCGCAACCAACAGGAATTGGTATATGTGCTTGGCTTTTTCATCTGTAAGTGCGACACTCAGGCATCCATAGGGTCTCAAATTGCTCTGGGATGACTCATGCTTCGGTCCTCAAGCAATGCTGGAGATACAGATTCATTGCCTCCTGCCCTATACAGCTACACTTTCCCCATCCCTGCTGTGTGTTTCCTAGAATCTCCTCCAGATTCAGTTCTAAACCCCAGTGGTGGTTTCTGGCTAAGATGCTGAATCATATGCCCAAGGTCACAAAGCTAGACCGCACTCCAGGGAGGCTGGATTCGGTGTCTGTGATCTTTCCCACTGTATCACAAGCCTCTTGACTTCAAACTGAATGTGCAGCATGCTTGATTTAAGGGCATTCCTCACCCCAGAGAAGCCTCAAGGCGCTTGATCTCTCTCCTTCAATAAATATGATAATGGCTACCATTGATCCAGGGACTTTCGCTTGCCTGGTCTTGTGCTAAGTATGGTGCTTGCTCAGCCTCATTCAAATCTCACAACAAACTTCGGAGAGAGCGGCACTCTTGTCAATCTTCACATCTAATCTCTGGTGTAACTGAGATTCAGAATTTAAGGGAATTGCTCAAGGTCACATGAGCAGAATCAGGATCTGTACACAAATCTTTCTGAAGTCCCAATGTACACTCTAATGTACTATATTATATACTGTAAAGAAAAATGGGCTACCTGACATGTTCATGGCGAATTTCTCATTTTGCTGTCATTGCTATAGTAAAGTATTATTAAACAGTGGCTTAAGCAATGCATATTAGTTATAGCATAATTCTATATGTTAGAAATCTGGTACAGATCTCCCTAGGTTAAATCAAGATGCTGGTGGAACTAACTATCTTACTTTCTGGAGGCCCCAGCGGACAGTTGTTTTTTTGCCTATCTATCTAGCTATCTGTCTGCCTGCCTGCCTATCTATCTATCTATCTATCATCTGTCAGTATGTCTGTCAATGTGTCTGTCTGTCTATCCATTGATCTGACCTTTTTCTTTTTCCAGAATCTTGAGGTGGGCCCACATTCTGTCTTCCAAGCCAGCAAAGTCCCATCTCTCTGACTATTCTCTGATATCTTATGTCTTTCCAGCCACAGTATAAAGAGGTTCTCCAGGTTCATAGGCTCATGCAGTTCAATTGGGCCCTTTTGAAACAGGCCAGGCCTCCTATTTCAGAGTCTCTAACTTTAGTGACAGCTGCAGAATTCCTGTTAGCAGTCCATACTGTGATTGACACATAAGACAGTCAAGTTCTAAACCTCTTGAGCTCAAAGGTTCAAGGGTTTCCACCTAGGATGAGGTGGTCCCACTGTTTTCGGGACCATGGCACATCATGGAAAGAACACAGACAGAGAAAAATCGCTCACTTTATTTCTAGAATAAATGAGAGAGAGAGGGTCTAATTCCCACAATCCCCTTTAAGGACATAACCATAATGACCTGCAGACCTCTGCCTCCTAAAAGTTCGATCACTGCCCCTTTTCAGGAGTGCCATGGGGCTGGGACAAAGCCCTCACCACATGGACTTGGGGGACATGCCATATTCAAACTGCAGCATCAGGTCAAGGCATCAGTATGTGAGGACATCTTTGTGAGGAAGTGCATCACTCTGCGTCCCATAATCAAGTATATCTGGGGAGCATTCCTAGGGAGGTAAACTAAACTTCACAAAGATAGATAGAACCAATGTTGTGATAGACAAAGTGGTTCTTGTAGAGGAATGAAGAGAATTTTTTACTCCCACTATCTATACTCAGTACTCATAGTGCTATACTTAGTACTCACAGTGTTACACTTAGCCAACTGTAGATATGAGGAAGAACAGTCTAGATTGACATCAGTCCTTGAGAAGGTGTGTGTGGGAATGCTTTCTTTCTCACAGAGAGAAACTGAGTAAAGGCTGATTGTTCACTGTGATGCTTTTGCCTACACACATCATAGCAACTGACAAACAGTGGGTATGTGAATATGCTTGATTAATCAACCTCTAATTTAGGAGTCTAGAGGAAGTTATCTCAGGTCTGTTGGGTTATAGGGGAAGGATACAAGCTCTTTCCATCTTCAGTTCTATCATCCTCAAGGTGGAATTACGGTCACAAGATGGCTACCTGAAGGTAAAGTATTGAGTCTTCATACCATACCAGCTTACATTGGACGGAAAGTTGGTTATGGGTAATGGCTTTTTCCTCTTTGACTCTCTCTTCTTCATCAAGGAAAAAAGCTCTTTTAGAAGGATCTACAGAGAAGTGAAGTTCAGCTTACCTCCCCTGGGTATACTTGACTATGGAATGCAGAATGATGTACTCCTTCACAAAGATGCTCCCAAATACTGATGCCCTGGTCCTGATGCTATAGTTTGCATATGGTATGTTCCCCACAGGAAATAAATAAATCATTTTCTTCAAAGAGCAGTTAGGCACATCTGCATACATTGTATATCTTTTAACACACCATTTGCAATCCATACGTGAGATTTCATTTGTGTTATCTCTATGTTCTAGTGTCATTTCTGTTCCTGACCCAAAGTGCCATAGAGGAGGAAAGGACTGGTTTGGTTAACAATTCTAAGTTGTGGGGGAAGTCAAGGTAGACACACAGTTACATCTTATCCACCATCAAGAGCAATGAGTATATATGGTGACAGACTTTTTTGGTTGTCAGTACTTTAATAGCTTTCTCAGTGCTTATACATAGAGTTCAGGATCCCAAACCAAGAAATGGCCATCAACAGCAATCTAGATCTTCCTGCATCAATTAACAACCAAGATTATTCCTCGTGGAGATGCCCACAGGCCAACAGATCTAGATAATTAATAATCAAGATTCTCTTCCCATGATTCCAGGTGAGTCAAGCCAATAGTTCAAGCTAACCAGCAGGGGTTAGGGTTCATATTCAGTTCCCAGAACACATGATGAGTACCTCATAAATGTCTGCAATTCCAGCTCTAGTCAGTCCCACACTGCTGGCCTCTGTGACTAACTGCCCTTACATGCACATACACATAGTTTAAAACAATAAAATTAATCTAAAAACTACAACAAGAACACTTTACTTAACCTGATCTCAACTCTTGCACATTAGAATTATTTTTTCATGAAGAATTTTTCATTAAAATATTGTTTTAAAATTCCTTAGGAAATATTTGTGGATTATTTTAAGAAAACAATATTTTCTTATGGAAAGTGTACTTTTTTTAAAAACAAGAACAGTGTGTGTGATTAACAGTCAGACTTTGCTGCAGCTGGAACTTTCTGCTTGAGGAAGTAGTTTACACCTGCAGATAACATTGGAAAAGCTGGAAAAATTTTCTACAAATTTTCTAGTTTTTTTCACCTTAAGAAAATATTTTCAGACATTCTATGTTCCTATGTAGCCCAAAATGGCCTCAAAATTCACAATCCTCTTGATCAGCTCTCTCTATCTCTTTTTAAGATTACATGTAGAGATCAAAGGACAGCTCTCTGAGCTGGATCCTGTCCTGCCATCATGTGGAATCCAGAGATAGAACTTGGTCCTTAGGCCTTCACTCAAGCACCTCTACCCATAGAGCCATCTTGCCAGACCTCAAACTTCTGTGTGTTATAATTTGAATATGATTTGTCCAGAATTCATGTTGAAGTTCAATAGCTTACCTCATCTATGTGACAGTGTCAAAGGTGGGGCCCTTGAGAAGAATTAGGTCGTGGGGGCATTTGTAAACAGACAGGAGAACCTACCTGCCTATTCCCGAATACCCACTCAGAGGTTTATATCAATTATAAATGTTTGGCTTGTGGCTCAAGCTTATTACTAGCTAGCTCCTTACAACTTAAATTAACCCATTTCTATTAATCTATGCATTACCACGTGACCTGTGGCTTACCAGTTCTTTCATATTTTGTTTCTTGGGCAACTCACAGCATCTGCCCTGACTCTGCCCTTCTTCATCTATCTTTAGTTTGAATGTATCATCTATACTTATTCTGCCTGGATATTAGCCAGAAAAACAGCTTTATTTATCAACCAATGAGAGCAAAGCATATTCACAACATATCAAAAGACCATCCCACAGCAGGCATTGCTCTTCTTGATAGATGTGACCAGTGCTTTCATCCAAACAGTCATTTTTTTTTCTTTTTTCTTTTCTCCTGGAAATGGGCTAGATCTCTGAGAAATGGATCAGTTATCCCAAGAGCAGGTTGCTTTGTGGTGAGCTTGACATACCCTGTGCCCCAACACGTACACAATACTTTTACACAAACTTATTTCTCCTTCATATTTCTCTACCTAAAACTCTAGGGTCTTCATCAGACTTTAACTGTATGTGGCCTCCTGACCTTGGGTTATGAGCCTAAGCTAACTTCCTTTCTTTGTAACTTACCCAGATTCTGGTAGTTTGTTGCAGTGATACAAACTACACTGAGAAGTTACAACTATGCTGACAGGTCATCACACTGACCAGACAGCCTGAATGTGACATGTTAGATCGCATGATAAGATATGCTGCAGGAGACTATCTTTGGCCCTGCGTTATAGATGGACTATGTATGCACAACTAGATATGAGATTGAACCTTGGTATGCTTGATTATATCAATTTTAAGGACTTCCCAAATAAAAGATACCATAGAAATGTACAAACAGACTCAAAAAACACACTGGCAATGTCTTAAACTCATCAAAGGCAATATCTAAATTCTAGAATATTCAAGAAACTCCTGCAAATCAAGACTTGGAAAGAAAAAAAATTAAGACTAAACCAGCAAAACTTTGGGGAAAGAGAAGAACAGTAATGGGCAGTTAATGAAAAAGGAAAACCCCAGAGCCTAAGATGCAAAGATAAAACTGCTCAAAACTCAGTCACCAAAGGACAGACCAACACGACAGAGGAGACATGAGTATTATATTAGCAGAAGTAGGGGACAGATAATGTCAAGCACTGAGTTGAGACAGAAGGAACTCTGGTCCATGGCTGGTGGCACCTCTGACTGGTCTAGCCTTCGTTGAGAGTCACCTGACTAGATGAAATCAAGTTAAATTCTCAAGTATTTGCAGACCACTGCTTTACTCCCCTGAGAAGTCATAGGAATTTCTTATGATCAGTATGTATGAGCTGAGCAGAAACAAACCTGTGTGTACCTCACTGAAGAAACAGAAAGGCAAACTTTGTTATGTGGAGTTGGTATACATAACAGCTAGAAGAACTATGTCTATATTTAGTTACAGGACTGCATCTTAAAAAATACAGTGGCAGGTGAAGAAGCAAATTATATGAATATTACATAAAGTGAATTAAAATGTGTGCATGTAGAAAATGGACATTTTCCTTTAGTTCATGCATGAGAAATACATGTTAAATGTCAGAACAAGACTGTCCACATCCAAGAAAGGAGTAGTCAAGGAAAAGGGGGTAAAGGGACAGGCTTGGAGAACTAATAAGTTAGAGGGGACCCTTTCACCTGGGGGAGGAGTCTACACTCATGGCTCTAATTATCTCTATGGACTGAATCCCCTGAAGTGAGAAGACTACATGATGCTCTCAAGTTATAAGATGGGAAATCAACAGGCCCCTCCAGACTGAAGTGTCTCTCCAGTAGAAGATTTTTGTCATTTTTTTTTGTTTTAGAGCTTAGACTCGGGGATTCCCCACCCCAATCCCAGAGCAGAGGCAGGAGATAAGAAGACAGCTGCTAGGAGATGTGATTGCCTGATAGGCTGGAGGAAAATCAGATCCTGTGTGCATAGATTATCTCATGAAGCACATTAGCTTCAAGATCATGGGATCTTGACTGAGTGGAAAGCGTCTGCAAATGTGCCCTCCACCTGTCACAGGAGTCCTCATCAACCTTCTGCTGCAGCTTCAGGGAGACGGGGAGCACATTGTAGAGCATACAGGGACCACTTCTCCCTTCCTTCAGGGCCACCCTCAGGTGCTTTTCCCTCTGGCTGCAGCCTGCATGTCCTCTTGCCTGTCTGGAATCTTTCCGTCTTGAGGCTCACACCTCACTATGCAAAGCAGAACTGAATCTAAGCTTCACTTTCACCCCTTACTTGTAGGGTGACTGGGGTTGGGGAGCCTTTCACCATGGGAAATGGCTCCTACATGGACTTTTTTATCCAATGCCTTGGGTTAGGGAGCAGCAAACCACTACTGAATCCTGGGGCAGCTGGAAAGCCAATGAGTGTTTTCACGTGGCTGTAAAATAGGTTGTTAACAAAGACTGTGTAACAGGAACGGACTGTGGCCTACAGAACCCAAAATATTGACTAGCTGATCTTTTCCAAAAAAATAATTTCTGAACTGCTGCCCTGGACTCTTCGTGGACCAGCAGTAGCAGCATTAAGCATTTCTGTAGAGCATTTTCCAAAGGCAGCATTTTCCAAAAAGCTTTCCGGTCCAAGCTTCTGAGTCAGGCTGTGTACCTAGACCAGACTAATGGTCTGAACACGCAGGGAAATGGGGGAAACCTGTTTCCTCACCTCTGCAAAGGGTAAGTGTAGGTTCCACAGAAAGGTCTCTGTAGTGTGTCAGTAGTGAGACTTACAACCCAGAGTGAGATCTAGGTGACCCTCAGACTCGGAGTCTACCATGAGCCTTCTTTCTGCCCACCACAGGGGAAAATGCTTTGCATAGATACACAGGTGGACCTGGGTGTTTCCTGAGAATCCCAACTATGCAAATACTGTGAGTCAGCAGGTGGGTAGGACTGACAGGGCTAGAGGCACACACCCTGCATCGAGTGGTTTTCTTTTCAACACCAGGAGAGGCTTTCCTGTTTTTCATGGTTTTCCAAGTCCCAGATCTCAGGTCCTTGCTTACCTGAGAAACATTCAATGCTTGGGTCACTTCGAAACAAATTTACAATATAAAGAAAAACAAACCCCACAGCAAACAAATAGAGGAAGCCCACTGCTTTCACCTCCATGCCAACACCAACTGCCTTGGACACAGCCTTGCCCGCCATAGGCCTTCTTTAGGCCATAAAATATCCGTGTGGCTGATGTGAATTTAGTCGCTGTCCAGGGTTCGAGTTGATGGTACTGCCTGACTGGGTCCAGCTGAGGGCAGAAGAGAGTACATGGGAAAGGGATGATGTTGAAATGACCCAGGCTGGATGGGGAGAAGCTGTGTGCATCTGGGACAGGACCTTTCAGTTTAGATTTGCCAACTCATTTCAGGGGGAGACCCAGGACAAAGGGGAGCCTTTGTGAGGGACAGTGTTTATTTTATACCAGGGCCTGGGTTTTGCTTCCTGTTTGGCTTTCTGAGGGCTGCTTGTCAGGATTAATGAAGTTCATCCAAACATTTTCAAGGATACAGACTCTAGAAAAGGCACTTGTTTCCGAGCCCTGTTTACATTAATAATACATACACGGTTCGGGCCAACTTACCTCAGCACGAAGCAATCCTCCTATTGCTTCCTTGTGAACTTGGGACTCTCAAGTGTGAACTTGATGCTTTTGAGCACATGACCTTTCTTTTCAGGTTGACCACTGGGCAAAAATGCCATAGACATTTGCATCGTTTAAGGAAGATACTTTACATTTTTAATTGTACGACTTCATGAGTGTATTATACCAATTTACTCCATGCATACAATGTGTAATGGTCAAATCAGAGAAACAAGTACTTACATCTCTTTACTATTAACTCATTCATTCATTTGTCTGTTTTGTGACTTGGGTGCATGCATGTGTCACGGTGTGGGATGTGGAGGTCACAGAATAACTCGCAGGAATCTATTATCTACTTTGTGGTTCTCGGGTCATCAGGCTTGGTGTCAGGTGCCATCTCATTGGCCTCATAGCTTTAATTCTTAATCATGTTTTGGTAAGGTAAATTTCATGCTCTGCTATATACATCATGGGCGGTTTATTTAACCAGTGGTTATAATACTGTGCTGAAGCCCAGGTGTGTTTTTTCCATCCAGTGGTTTCTGGTCCTTTATTGGGCTTCTCTCCACCCCTCCCCTGCCTTTCCCAGTCTTTAGCAACCCTGGTTACATCTCCTTTTTCTTTAAGGCTAATTTATTGGTTTCCACAACTGAGTGAGAACATATGACTTAGCAATTCTACTGCTGGGTATATATTCTAAGAAGATGAAATCATTGTGCCAAAAAAAAAAAAAACCCCTTATCGTCTCATGTTCATTGCTGCACTGTGGACAGTTATACAACCATCCAGGTGTCTTTGGTGAATAAATAGATTGAGAAGACAGATTTTTACAAGAATATTAGTTATTCAAAAACAATGATCTTAGATGACCGTTAAGTAGGCTGATTCAAGGTCACCTATCATCACCTGTTACCTAGGCTGTTTTGAGAGTGCAAAGAAGATTCTGGTAATGGTCCCATAGGGCTGACAGATTTGAGTGGGGCCACACCAGTGTGCTCCCCCTTTCAAGTCTTCTTCCTGCCCAGAGGATCTTGGGTTTTTTAACCTTATGTGGCAGAATTGCTGACTCCTTGTTGGCATCAGGTAGGTTTCTGGGAGCAGCAGCCACCATAGACTGCTTCAGGGAATGGAGTCATTAAGCATTAGCCTCAGGGGCAGCAGTCACTTGGGACAGCTCCAGGGACAGAAGTCATCAGGAGGCAGCACCACGCTTACTTACCAGAACAGCAGCTTGGAAGAAATGCACCCATGAGGCCACCTGCAAATGACAGATGGCACCAGTTCAGCCCGGTTCTAGTTCAGGAGTGTGTGAGAATCACAAGTTACATGGTAGACACATCAGAGAACCAATCAGCCATTACCCAGGAAGCAAGCACCGACAAGAAGCCTAGCTCTGGCCATGGATAGTCTATCCAAAATATTAAGCAGACAGTACCAATGAGAATGAAGGAAAGAGGCTGTAGGGAAAAGCTGAAAGGCTCAAATAAAGGTGCCAGTCATATCAAGTTAGAAGACTCAGGATTTCTGCAAAGAGAATCAATACAGTGGAGAGGCCAGGGAAGCCTTGACCCTCTAGACTTAACTCTGGCCTGCCCGAGACAGGAATCCATATTACTAATTTCCACTCTTCCCTGGCCCACCCAGAGTTTTCTCTTATCGTGTCCTAAGCAGGTTTTCTGCTCCAGGAATGTCCTTTGTGTCCAAGTGGCCCTTCCCTCCCCCTTGCGGCTTCAGGCCTCACTTGTAGAAGTCATAACAGAGTAGACAGAGGACAGGGTGGAGGCAGTGTGTAGAAACTGGTCCCCTTGTTAAGAGTCTTGCTGGCCTGAGATTCACCATGTAGCCCAAGCTAGCTTGAAAGGCTTCATTTGATTTTCTCACAGTTAACAAATAGCAGTTAGGAAATAACTAGTTGTAGTAGGGGATGGAACAAAGTTTCGAGCCTGACTTGGACTGCCCAGTTTGTCAGTGGTGTGGTGTTGGGCAGGTATGGCACCATGCCCAAGTCTTGATTTTCTCACCTGCATGCTTTGTTCAGTCTGCCTTACAGGGCCGTGGTCATGGCTTCCCGTGCATCCCCTCTCACCTTACATCTCTCATCTGCTTCCCCCAGACTAGTCTCTGCAATTTTTTGGGACTGTGCTTTCCTGCAGCTCCATTCTTCAAACGCTGTTGCCATTAGAACTTACCTCTGGCTATGGTGGCTATCTGCTCCTGATGGAGAAGCTTCTCTCCAGTTTTGCACAAAATAAGTCCCACTTGATGCATAGTAGCAGGTGACTTTAGTGACTATAAAGAGACAAAGGAACTTCATGTCATAGCAGGACTTTGTGTGTGAAGCATCCTGCCCATGCATGTCACATGCCTGTCAACTCTGCTGACACACCTTCTGCTGTCGGTGTGTCTTTCTGGCTCTCAGTATCACAAAACATTTTGCAGGGCAGTTCAGCTCTGCTGTTCCCTGTCCCCAGGGATCTCTGGGAGTTCCTCAACTCTGGTTTTTCTTAGTGACCCCAAAATGTCACAGACTTACTTGAGCATTCTATAGACCACACTCCATGTATTTATTTATTTAGACAGAATCTCACTGTGTTACCCTGAAACTCACTATGTAGACCAGGCTATCCTCAAACTCAGAGAAGCACCTGCTACTGCCTCCCAAGTGACGGGATTAAAGGTGTGCACTAGCACAGCCAGCCATGTTCAGGTTAAAAAAGAGAAGCGTTTGTAGAAGGGCATGCCAGTGTCTGACCTGACTGGGAGTTGGGTTGGATCCACTGGCTTGGGGAACCGATGGGCTCAGCCTTGAAAGAGATGGCTGGCCCTGGGCAAACCAGACATGAGAACTCACAACTGACAGAGGGACCCAGTGCCAGGTAAGGATGTTATGTCATCAGGAGGGTCCTGCCACAAGGAAAAGCTTCTGGCTACCCCCAAAGGGTTAATTTAAATTCTTACCCACCTTGAAAGTAAGAGACACCCAAAAGGAGGCTTCCAGGTTTAGGGAAGAACATCACTAAGGGCTGTGGGTCTTGTCTCTATCCTTCTATGGACTTGCTAACATCAGAAAGGTGGGGGGGGGGAGGGAGGAAGAGAGAGAGAGAGAGAGAGAGAGAGAGTAAAATATGTCTCTCTTTCTAACATCAGTCCCAAACCAAAGCTGTTTAGAGTCCAGCTCACTGGCCTGGGCTCTCAAGAGGAACAAAAGGAGTTTTAGGGATGGTGTGGGGTAGCAGCAACACAGATTTCTAGCTGGGCCCCCACTGTCTAATTATATCACTGCAAACAAGAGAGTAGATTTGAAAGCTCCAAATACTGGAAAATGGGCTAAAAGGATGGATGGATTTAATTAATCATTATCACTCAGGTGGGAGGGATCCAAGATTTGATGCTAGACTGTAAGAAGGGCCCAGGGAGCTCCTGGCATGCTGTCAGGTGTGAAGGAAAGAAATAAGGCCAGTTATTATGGCTTCACTGTAACTAATCAGAATGAGAAAGCATGAGGCTGCGCAGCTCCATCTATTGGCTCTGCAGCCAGAGGCCTCATATAAATGCTAACAAGGCAAGGATGGAGGTCCGGCTGGCCAGCCAGGAATGCAGAGAGCTGGGCTGCAGCTTGGACTCCTTGGATACCACTGCAGTCTCACTTTAATTTGCAGACATCTTAAGCCATTGGTGTCAGCATCTGGGGAACCGAAGGGAAGCAGCTGTCGCCTAATGGATGCAATAGATTAAAGCTGAAACCCACGTGCCTCTCTCCCATTTTGTTGTCTGGTTTGTGTCCTATTTATTTTGTTTACTCCTCACTCCTGGGGGTTTTGGGGAGAGAAATTTTACATCAGGATGACAAGGAAAATCTCTATTAAGTGAGGTGTACACCACAATCTAGGAGGTCAGTACATAGAGATGGACCTCAGAACTGGACAGAGCAGGTCCGCAGTTGAATTGTCTTCAGCAAATAGATGTGACTTCTCAGCTTCTTTGTCTATAAAATGAGATTGACAATAGTGCCTAGGGGATGTCTGTACGGATTATTTGAGACACCTATAGAATGGCTGAGTTCAGAGGTAGGCGTGCAGAAAGTGTTTAATGAGTGGTTTCACCATCACTAATACGGCCACTATCTCCACACCTCCACTATCTCCACACCTCCACCCACCATCACTGCCGTCATCATCAGCTCCTGGCTATTTCCTCAAATGTTCATGCTGCGTGGATTCCAACCAAAACTAACTCAACAGGGGATCGGACTTCTCTCTCCTCACTATCACATGCTTCGTCTTCTTCTCCTCGAAAACAAAGCATCCTTTGAAAAGAGAATTGCCTTCATTTCCCATGGGAAGTCATTTCTACAAGCCACGAGTAAATGCAATCTAATGACTAGAATGTGGCAGTAACTATCACGAATGAAATGTTCCGTAAACAGTACTGCCTCCTAAAATGACTCAATTCCAGTGCTCTGTTTGGGGTGCTTCTTTTAAAGCCATTCCTTCCCAGCAGTACCCTCCCCACACACCTCTATCACCCAACCTTCCCAGGCCATTAGATTCCTAGATAACACCCTAAGAGTCCCCAATGAATTTTCAGCTGTCCCGGCCGTCAGAATCAAATTCAAAGTTGAATGGCCTTGGAGGGGGTGTTGCAGGGGTCTTGATGCAGTACAAGGCAGTTTGCCAACAGCCAGGGCAACGGGCCATGCCTCATGAATTTTCAAGGAGACATCATTTCATCTCAGAGCATCTGTATTTCATCTCAGAGCATCTGTAACATCCTACAGCAGATTTTCCTCAGGGTTTTAGCTGATAAAAGATGCAGGACCCACCCACATCTTCTCTGCCATAGATGGGTAGTCTATAGAATAAACGTCAGTGGAGGTGCAGTTGGAGCAGTACAAACTGCCCACTCACCTGTCCACTCACGTAGCCACAAGGCTCCCTGTAGCAAGATCCTCCTCTCTTTTTTTAAAAAAATAAATGCATCGTTCTCTGGTGGGGCACCTCGTCAAGGCGTTTGGAGTTTATATGGACTTTTGCAGAGGAAGCAAGGATTCCATACTCAATTCAAACTACCTCCTAGTCACATGACAAAAACCTCAATGATTTAGAAAGTGACTTATGTTTCACTATTCACACTTCCTGCCTCTCCATACATGAGATCTCTAGCTATCAACAGAGCCACTAAATAACTCCATTTAACGAGTGAGACTGAGTCTAGCACCAGGTTTCTTCCTAAACTCATTATAGCTCCCTGAGTCAGAATATCCCTTCCATTGTTCCTCTCTCTATCTCTCCCCCAACTCGGCCATCTCAAGCCCTCATGTTCTCACCCCCATCCCCTCCTCTCTACACCTCCCTCAGTTTACCCAGAAGATTTTAACCATTTATCCTTCCTGGGGCAATCCATGTGTATCCATTCCTCTTAGGGTCCTCTCCTCTGAGGTTGTAGAATCTGGCCTATTCATTCTTTATGTGCTTACCATCTGCTCCCCAGTTATGAGCGAGTAATACTGTGTTTGTCTTTCTGGGTCTGGGTTACCTCTGGATGATTGTTTTCTAGTTCCATCCCACAGATTGCATGAAGTCATTGGTTTTGTTATTGTTTTGTGTTGTTTTTAACCATTGAGTAATACCCCATTGTGTAAATGTACCACAAATTCTTTATCCATTCTTCAGTGATGACTACCCTAATTGTCATCATAGAACCTGCATCCAATTACTGATGCCAACAGATACAGATACCCACAGCCCAGCACTTGTCCAAACTCCTGGAGTCCAGTTGAAGAGAGGGAGGAGGGACTAGAGGAGGAGGGTGGGGGTGGGGAGTCAAGAGCACAATGAAGAAAACCACAGGGACAGTGGTCCTGAGCTAATGAGAGCTCATGGACTCTGGACTGGCAGCTGGAGAGCCTGCCTGGGACCGATCTCGGCCCTCTGAATGAGGAAGACAGTTACAATGATCAAATTATTAATGGGCCCCTAACTATAGGACCAGGAATTGTCCTGGATACATGAACTGACATAGCCTATTCTCTATGGTGGGATGCCTTGCTCAGCCTTGATACAGGAAGGGATGGTCCTGCCTTAACTTGGTATGTTAGCCTGTGTTGACTACTCAAGAAAGGCCTTAACTCTCTTGAGGAGTGGATGGGAGGTTGAGGGGAGGGAGGCAGGGTTGGGGGGAAGGACGGAAGAGGAAACAGGAGAAGGAGAGGGATGGGGAACAGTAGATGGTATGTAAAAGGAATTTTATTAATAATTAATAAATATATTTAAAAATTGAGGTTAAGTCTAAGAGAATGCAAATTATCTCATGGAAGTCACATGAAAAATCTACAGCATGGCAGAACTACAGTCCAGCCTGAAACTCACAGGCCAGAAACAGTGCCAGTACATGTTCCACAAAGGAATATTATTCCTAACTTTTCTTCATCCTCCAGCCTAGCTTCCCCTTCCTCCATCCAGCTTATGACATCTTTGTTTCACTCTTGAAGCTCAAAAATATTTTCTGAGGTCTGTGTGTGTACAGTCTCATGTAGCCCTCGGTTGGCTTCAAACTTGCTGTGGGCCAAAGATGACCTTGAACTTCTGAACCTTGTATCTACTACAGGCATGTACCTGCCACGTTCAGTTTATATGGTGCTGGAGTTCAAACCCAGGGGTTTATCCATGCTACACAAACACTCTACCAACGGAGCTACATGCTGGGGTTAGTTCTCTTCTAAGATGAGGTTGTTTTTGCAGCCATTTTTGGCCTTCTCTCCTATGCGAATGTCTAGCATGTTGGCTTGCTTTCTTGGGATAGTTTCTGCACGCTGCAGCCAAGTCCCTGCCACTCCCTGCTGCCTCCCAACCAGCCAGCCTTGCCCCTCTACCTGCTGAATTGATGTAAAAATTTGAACATGACCCTGAGCTAAAAACATGTCCAGCAGATCTACCAGCATCATTGCTGGAGCACTCTGCTCTCCAGCTGTGGTGAAAATATCCTGAATCCTTTGTCCCATGATCTGGGATCCCAAGAACTCCCTGGGAGTGGTGGGGATACTGGAAGAATTCTATCCTCAGGGATTCCTTTGCCTCTAGCATCTATGGTTTTGATCCAGGACAGTTTAAAAGGATCTGCATTCCTCTTGAATCTCCATTCTCAGGCAGTTCAAGATTCAAAGTGGGATTCTGGATGTGGAAGGTGTTCCAGGCTAGAGATTTTCCTAACACCTTTCCTAGCAGCTATACCTGAAAAGCTCATTCTGACATTATCTCCCCTTGACCTCTCAATGCCCCATTCAGATGCCCTAGTAAAGCAAAGCCACCCAGCCTCCTCCAGATACCAGAAGAACCAAGGTCCCTGTACCTATCTCCTCTGGTCCGCACAGGAAAGCAGAGTCTCTAGATGGGAAAGACTTACCCTTAGTACTCCCGAGACCCTTTGCTGCTGGGTTAGACTTTAAAGAGAAACACTCCAAGGCTCTAATCTTGCTGAGTTTGCTGAGTTCCAAACTTAATGGTGTAAAGTCCTAAACATCAAAAACACTCATGCTTTGTCCATTTCCATGTCTGCTGTTTCCCTGGGATTTAAAGACAGGGACAGTATCTTACTCATCTTTTGATTTTTGGTCTCTACAGTGTGTGTGTGTGTGTGTGTGTGTGTGTGTGTGTGTGTGTGTGTGTCGGGATGGGGTATCTACATAAGAACGAATGGTCAAGGAGCAGGGAGCAAGGACTAGGTTTTCAGCCAACAATTGATGAAGAAAGAGGACAAGGAAAGTGATCTGGCATGCTATGTGTTGTGCACCGCCCTTAGGCACCAGCTAACCCCGAAAGCTGGGCTGTGCTCAACTCTCCAAGTCAGGAGCCCTGTAATTGGCTGTGTCCTCCCTCACTTGCCTGTCCTGACCCTGTTTGATACCTTATCCCGAGAGAAAAGGGTTTTTTTTTTTCTTCTTTTTCTTCTATTTCCCACAAGGTGCCAGATGGGCTGGGCAAAGGAAAGGGGCCGAATGGAATTTTATTGCTGCTAGCGTGACCTCAATTTATTTTCCACCCCAGAAAATTTTCACAGAGCCCGATATCGGGGTTTGCTGCAGTGGACTTTCAGGGTGAGGCTGAAGACCTCTCTCCGAGGAACCCGAGCTACACCAAGGAAATGTCAAACTCTGAAAGAAGCGGAGCATCAGGGGTGAAATTTGGAGGCGTGTGAGTGCGTTCCTAAGAGGTGCAGGGCGTGGCCCCAGCCCTTCCTGCTGCGGGTCTCCTTCCAAGGAGGAATGCTTAGCTGTCAGCCTCTCAGCCCCTAGCTCCAGCTCCCCACGTACAGCCTGTCACCTCCCATTACCCCAGCTCTGCTTGGGAAGAGCATCTGGCGCGTGTGCCTGCAGGCCCAGGGGGCGAATTTAGGTTGGATTTCAAGCCTGAGCTAAGCAGCGTTCTGCTGAAGCCTGAGAATGCGGGTGCTTGCCTAGGCGCTGCTGGGAGCAATGAGCGCACAGCTGCATGGGGACCAGCGACTGGGGCCAAGCAGGTGGCGCTCAGCCCTAGCTGAGTCTCATTACTGAAGGCTGGAATAGCTGCCAAGGGCCCACTGAGGTTCAGTCCCGGCCTGGTACTGGCCTGGCCTCTAGCAGTCCGATGAAGACAGGAGAGAGGGGATCCTTCCCTGGCGTCTAACTCACGTGTAGCCAGTCAAGTCTGGTTTATCTGGTGCTGGGAATCAAACCCAGAGCTTCCTACATGCTAGGCAAGTGCTAGCTATGCCCTAAGCCCCAAGCTTCTTCTCACTCAGCTAGACAGTGCTGATCCTTCCAGAAGGCGGCCGCACGCAGGAAAGGGTACCTGCTCTTCAAAGTGGTTAAAAGAGCAGCCAGTACCAGGGCTCTGGGGACCTCCATTGCGTGGTGGCTTCATGTCATAGCAGCTGCTAATATTGCCTCCCTTGGACTCTGTCTAGTTCTTCTGTAAAGGGGGCATGGGGAATGGAGGTGACACCTGTGATTGGCCTAACCCAGTGACACCCATTTACAATCATTTTTTTTTTTTTTCTAAAGCCTCAACTACTTCAGGTCTGATCCTTGAATCAGAATCTAGGAATAGAATTTTGAAATTTCCTCGAAGCTGGAAGTAGAATCCACATTGCAACAAGATCCGGGTACATGATGTGGCCTCACATTGCAGCCTGAGAATCACTGGCCTAGAACATTCTCAGGCCTGCTATTAGTTATAATCAACAAACATTCTTTTGGCGTCTTAGAATCGATAGGAGCACCCTAGCCCATGCACTCCTGTCTCCAGCTCTGTCTTAGGCACTGGTGCCATTTTCCTCCAGGATTGCCTTCTGAACATGCAGCACCTTCCTGGTCCTCAGATTGCCTTTTTCTTCCTCTGATGCGCTGGTGGAAGCTGATATCTGGGACAGGCCAAGGGAAGCAAAAGAAGGCAAGCTAGAAACCTGGGTGAGCTATAGAGTAGACTACTAATACCCAGCAGCCCCAGGGTCTCCTTCACCCTGCTAGGAGATTTTTGGGCAACAATAGGGTCAGGCTCAAAGTGCCTGTGGCCCCAGACATCTCTAGAGTAACCTCTACCTTGTGAGAGGATTCAGTCTTGGGCATTCCATACCTGCAAAAAGAGACCCAGCAACTTGGGATTTGGGGAGCCTGTGCCCTGGCTGCTGCCCATCATTTCTTCCTTCAGGAAAGCATTGCTGGGCATCAGTGTACTAGGCAAGCTATCCCTGCTCCTCAAGCCATGCTCTTTCAGTGTCTTTTGTCCGTCTGTCGTCCTCTAGGTCAAGCTAGGGGTGGTAGAGTGGGTTTTGGTGAACAACCAAGTCCCCTGTCCAAATTGGAGTTTTTGATCCAGTTGCTTCAAAGCCTGTGGCTTAGAGTTCTTGGCTTACTTCCTCAGTGACATGGTTTTGTTCAATGGCATGTTTACATCCTGAGGCAGCCCCAACAAATGCCTATTGGATAGGAAAGGGCCACTTGCTGGAACATTCTAGTGGCAGCATTGCCAGACACACGATGGAAGCCTGCATTGTAACTGCCGTGAGAGTTCAGTCTCTCTCTCTGTTCCCAGTGGCAATGCTGCCACTCCTGGGCATTGCTCCTGATTGAACATACTCCCTAGCATGCGGTGGCCAATGACTCTGAGCCAGACTCTTTCTGGGGAGTAGACTATCAAAAGACAAAATTACAACATATTTGGTAAGATCTTAATTGGCTTGAATTTTCATTCTGGAATGGGGCTGCACTTAAGTCTATGAAATAGTGTCCCAAAGAGTTGGACAAAGGGGCTATTTTTACAGCCAGTAAAGGGGTCAGTTTAGTTACTATGCTTGTAGAATTTGGCTAAGACAGAACACCAGAAAATAATCTGCTAAATCAGGCTAAAATTTTGTAAGGCTTAAACTAAAAGAACTTAATTATCATGCTGATTAAAACTGGCCTTTGGGGGGAAATTCGGCTCTTTCCTGATTTCTCTGAAGAGTAGGTAATAACGTGGTTGCTATTTCCAAAACAATGGCCTTCAATAATTTTCACTTAACAGGATTTAAGACAATGATTTTTTTCTCAGTATTGCTCATGTCTAAGAGCCTCTGGCTATGGGAACAGGCTAGATAACTAATTTCCTCCAATTAATATACAGACAACCTCCAATGTCTACAGGGAATTGGTTCCAGAAACGCTCATACACTACTATCTTCATTTGCCAATACTCTTACATAAAATGTCCTATTTACATGTCATCCAGGCACGGCTTCCTCTGTACTTTGAGTCATGCTGAGATTGCTTATAATATCCTCATACACCATACATGCTACCAAATTGTGGTTGTGTTGGGTGTTTAGTAGATGAGGAGAAAGAGGAAATTCTGCATGGTCAGCACACACAGCCAAACTCACCAGACCAGTCAGCAACAAAACTTCCCTAAGTACTTTCTTTTTTTTTAAAAAAAAAAAAAAAAAAAAAAAAAAAAAAAAAAAAAAAAAAAACTTTATTTATTTATTTGCCTTGGTGTTTGCCTGGAACTGGAACTACAGACAGTTGTTAGCTGCCATGTGGGTGCTGGGAATCGAACCCGGGTCCTCTGGAAGAGCAGACAGTGCTCTTAACCGCTGAGCCATCTCTTCAGCCTCCCCTAAGTACTTTCAATCTGAGGCTGGCTAGGTAAATGAATGTAGAGACTTTGGGTATGGAAGGCTGATTGTATTGCACCATTTTCTTGTTTCTTAGGCCTGTTATAGGGGAGAAACTCCTGAGTATGCTGTGCTGACTTAAAATTTTCAGAAATTAGAAGAGGCTGAGTGTGGTGGCACAGACAGGCAGTTCTCTGTGAGCTAAGACCAGCCTCAGCCACTTAGTGAGTTCCAGGACAGCCAAAGCTATGCAGTGAGATCCTGTGTTACAATAAATAAACAAACAGAAAATAAGAAAAAGAAATCTGTGGCAAATATATGAGTACAATCTCATTTTTCTCATTGGGTTCTGTTTGTGACAAGGTTTTTGTGTGTAACCAGGGTGGTTTAGAACTTGTGATCTTTCTGCCAAGTTCCCAGATGCTAGAACCATAGGTCCATTTCATTTTTTTTTAAAACTTTATTTATTTATTTGCCTTGGTGTTTTCCTGGAACTGGAACCACAGACAGTTGTTAGCTGCCATGTGGGTGCTGGGAATCGAACCCGGGTCCTCTGGAAGAGCAGACGGTGCTCTTAACCACTGAGCCATCTCTCCAGCCCCCCATTTCATTTTTTAAAAATTGAGCATTAAAAAGAATTACATGTTGAAAGCTGAAAGACCCCTTTCATGTCTACCCATTTTCCAATTTATTCTTTCAGAGCTCAGCATGTTTGGATGATCCTTTAAGGTAGGCTTTTTATTATAAATCTGCATGTATGCACATGTAGAGAAACTCATTTTTTTTTTCCTGTTCTTTTTGTTTTGCTTTGGAGACAGGGTCTTCTGTAATCGAAGATGGTCTGGAAATGGATACATAGCAGGGGATGGCCTTGAATTACTGATTCTCCTGCCTCTACCTCCTAGATAATGGGGCTATAGGGATATACCATTACTGCTGGCTAGAAAGATAATTTTTAATACAAGTGAGATCAAGCTGTTTAGAACATATATTAAAGCCTTCGTATTTGAA
The DNA here is from genome assembly GCA_004025045.1 of Sigmodon hispidus. Classification (NCBI taxonomy): domain Eukaryota; kingdom Metazoa; phylum Chordata; class Mammalia; order Rodentia; family Cricetidae; genus Sigmodon; species Sigmodon hispidus. The sequence continues at coordinate 57,625 of PVIH01010914.1, forward strand.
AAACATTTTTAATTAAAAAATTTTATCTATTTTTATTTTGTCTTGAACTCACAGAGACCTATCTGCCTATGCCTCCCAAATGCTGGCATTAAAGATGTGTGTTGCCTGCCCCCTCTGAGTTTCCTCGATTCTCCTTAATGCCTGCATTGTATTCCATGGCATGAACATACCATTTAAGCATTCCCTGGACTGCTCCTAACATGCTCCTCCCACAACAGTGATGCAAAATAAACCTTGTCTCTCGTGGGCTGATCATCTCTGGTCTAAGTTATATTAGGAAAACTGACTAACGCAGTGTCCCTGAAGTCACCTACTCTGTCACGGATATTCACTCCTTATTTTTCTTTACAAATATTTAGTGGTTAGCAGCTAGGTGTGTGGGATACTCTGCTGAGCAAGTGAGACTGAACACTTGTCCTCACAATAAATTTAGCCAGACAAGGAAAAGGGACATTTCATTAAGTCCATTTCTCTGTCCTAAGTCTTCTAGGCAATCAGGAAAACAGCAGAGGAATGCTACAACAGAGGATGTTACTCAAGACACAGCCTCTTGCTTCAAGGTTCTGCAGGAACAGTGAGCCTTGCAGTAGGCTGTGGAAGCTGTAGCAGGATCAACTGCCATGCTTTACCTGGTGGAAGGCTTGCTATGGGGATCCTAACTCTTCATCTGATGGTGTACAGTCTGTAAAGATGCCCTCCAGCCAGGCCTCTGCAGCCTGTGAAAATGAATGATTCCATTTGGAGTTCCAGTGAGGCTAAGGTGAGCACCTGTCCTAGAGTTGTGGAAGATGCTGTCCCTGACCTCAGCATGATGAGAACAGAGCCAGTACAAATTTCTTTCTATTGAAATTGCTCTCTGTTGTTTGGTTAAATGTTGTCTTCCTGGAGGCTGGAGCAGAATCAGTTTTGTGCTACAACTCCGAAGAAGTCATCAGAGGTTTACACTTCTGGGTGATTGTCTTCCAATTTGAAGAACTCTTGATAGGAAGCAGTCAGTAAAATTCAAAAAGTGAAATCTGCTTTTCAGTATTGAATGTTGATGCTGACATTTTACTGGTTTTCTTGGGAAGAAAAATTACAGTGACCAATAGGAAGCCCCCTGCTGTGCCAATGACTAATCTTTCCAGATAGAAGCACTTAAATGGCAGAATATTTGAGGAAGAACCAGGCAAACAATATGAGCTGTATTCTTTTAAAAATATTTGTTATTTATTATTAGTAGTAACAGTAGTAGTGATGTGTGTGTGTGTGTGTGTCTGTGTGTGTGCACATGTGCTATGGTATGCATGCAGAGGTCAACTCCATGCAGTGATCCACAAAGCTGAAAGGTTTTCATTGGAGATCTGAAGAGCGCTTTGACATCAGACGTGTAGATGCAGAGTTTAGAGTTTGCCCAGCTGGTTTCAGGTTTTGCTTTGGTCCAATATTTCCCCACTATGCTCCCTTTCTTTCCTTTTGGAATGGTAATGTATATTGTGTCCCATTGTATGTTAGAAATATATGATCTTCTTTTTTGATTTTGATTTTACAGAGTATTACAGTTAAGAAATTGCCTTGAGTTGCAGAAGAGACTTTGAACTTCGGACTTTTAAATGGTGTTGAGACTGTTTTAGACTATGGATACTTTTGAAGTTTGACTGAATGCATTCTTGCCTTATGATATGGCTACAAGCCTTTGGGGTTCAGGGAATGGAGTGTTGTGGCTTAAAGAAGAATGGCACTCAGGAGCTCATAGATTTGAATGTTTGGTCAGCATGGAGTGATGGAGTGGCCTTCTGGAGGAAATGTATCACTGAGGATGGGCTTTGAGGTTTCAAAAGCCCACACTAGGCCCGTATTCTCTCTCTCTCTCTCTCTCTCTCTCTCTCTCTCTCTCTCTCTCTCTCTCTCTCTCTCTGGCTGCGTGTGTAGTCATAAGGGTCTCTCTCCAGTCTAGCTGGTCCCATGGCTGCCTTATAAAATAATTGACATAGAGCCTTAATATTATGATAACACCTGGGCCAGTAGTTCAGGTTTACTATTATTTAGCTCTTACATTTAAGTTAACCCATAATTCTAGTTATGTGTAGCCACATGGCTTGGTATCTTTGCTTCAGTGCAGTATTCTCATCCTCTGTGTCTAGTTAGCCTCTGTTGCTCTGCCTTTCCTCTCTCCAGATTCTCCTAGTCTGTTGTTGTCCCTCTACTTCCTGTCTCTACTGGTCAATCAGTGTTTCACTAAACCAGTATAAGCAACAAATCTTTACAGTGTACAAGAGCAATATCCCACAGCACTCAAATGGCACCCAACATGGGGGACAAACCCACAATCTTGAGAACAAGAGTCTCATGCTCTGTGTGATACATGTACATTCATATAAAGCCTGAGAACATTTTAAGAATGTTGCAGAACACAGAAACAGAACTCAAAACAGCTTTCTAATTGTCTTTCAAGTGGACCATAGTACAGAGTGGCATCTGGGCTTGAGCTAAAACATGGCAACTTCTCACATTCTCATAGAAGCTTTGAAACAAGCATCAGCTACATATGATGAATTTACAATTTCTGTTCATAGAGACAAAAAGGGAACAGAGTCAAGCAGAGCATCTTGGTAGCAGTATTTTCTCCAGTAGCCTCTGTTTGCTGGGTGCAGGCAGAGGTGTGGCTCCTTTAAGAGAGGTTTTATGACTCAGCCTTAGCAGCAAACAATCATAGGCCTCTTTTAAGAGACCCTGCTGTCAATAACTTAAATAGTATGCATGAGCAGCAGGCAGCAGTGCTCTGCTTGGTGGCAGTGTAAACCCTAAAATTTCCCAGAGTTGGGGTGGTAAATGTGGCTTCTGTCAGCACCTCTGCTATGAAGCTAAGCTCTCACAGATAAAAGAACTGAGGGGAGACAGCTGCCATAACTGAGGTTTTAATCCTATCCATAAAGCTTTAATCTTAATCACACCATTTACCAGACTAAACGTGTAGTCAGAAAAAGAAACAGAGACAAAGACAGATTCAGACCAAAAAAACTGCAAAAAAAAAAAAAAAAAAAAAAAAAAAAAAAAAAAAAAAAAAAAAAAAAAAAAAAAAAAAAAAAAAAAAAAAAAAAAAAAAAAAAAAAAAAAAAAAAAAAAAAAAAAAAAAAAAAAAAAAAAAAAAAAAAAAAAAAAAAAAAAAAAAAAAAAAAAAAAAAAAAAAAAAAACCCAAAACCAACCAAACAAAACCCCCAACAACAACAAATCTCTAAATGGTTTACAGTGTATTTAAAATTATACAGAGGCTTGGGAGAGAAAAGAAAAAAGGATAGAGAAAGTCCTTAAAAAAGAAATAGATTTTAAAAAACCTGTAAAGATGAAAAATACACAGAGAGTCTTGATACTGTATGTAACTGTGTTGTCTTTGAAATATTTGATCAGGGAGAAAAGAGCAACAGCTGCTAAGAACCACTTGATTATAAATGCTGCTGGATCAAATGTATATATTTTGAAACTATATCGACTTCAAAATTTAAGTAGAAAGATACGTTACTTTGGAAAAGAGGTTATGCTTTTGTTTCCACAGAAAATGAGAGGCTGTGGAATTATTCTGGGTTAAGAAAAATAAGGTTTGACTAAGGAAGACCCCTGAAAATTCTGATGAGAACAGATGGCCCAGATGATCCAATATTTCAGAACACTTCTGTGTGGTTTCCTGTGAGTTACACATCCAGAACAGCTGCAAGGCTGCTGACCGAGATAATTTAGCTTCACAGACTACTCCAGTCAGAACTTGACTATAATCCTCAATTTTCTTTGGGGCTTCATAAGATTACCAGGTCCCCAATCAGCAGGAAGTAGTGTAGAGAACTATGCCCACATTCTCTAGAAATAGATTATGGATGTTTATCTTTGTTTAGAGTTCTGGATACAAGTGGTATGAATAATGGTCAGGGGAGAAAAGGCTAAACAAAGGAGACTGGATTTAGGATTCTTTTTGAAAAGAAAAAAAGGGGAAGTACTGTGGGATAGTGCTGTTATACACTGTAAATACTTGCTGCCTATACTGGTTTAGTAAAACACTGATTGGCCAGCAGAGGCAGGAAATAGAGGCAGAATAACTAGACTAGGAGAATTCTGGAGAGAGAAAAGGCAGAGCAACAGGGGCTAACTAGACACAGAGGATGAGAATGCTGCACTGAAGCAAAGGTACCAAGCCATGTGGCTACACATAACTAGAATTATGGATTAACTTAAGTGTAAGAGCTAAATAATAATAAGCCTGAACTACTGGCCCCGCAGTTACTATAATATTAAGACTCCATGTCAATTATTTTATAAGGCAGCCGTAGGACCGGCTGGGCTGGACAGAGATATTTACACTACACTGGGGATGGAGTTTGAGGCTTCAAAAGCCCATATTAGGCCCAGGTTTGTTTGTTTTCATTCTCTCTCTCTCTCTCTCTCTCTCTCTCTCTCTCTCTCTCTCTCTCTCTGCCTACGGATCTGTAATTCTTAGCTATTGCTTCAGCCAGCACTTGCCTGCATGCTGACATGTTTCTCACCATAATGTTAATGAACTAACTCTCTGAAACTATAAGGAGGCCCCTATAATTTAAATGTGTTCTTTTTGTAAGAGTTGCTGTGGTCATGGTGTCTCTTCAGAGACATAAAACAGTGACCAGGATACTTCATTTACCATATGGGTCCAGGTCATCAGGCATGTAGGGAAAACACTTTATGTACTGAGTTCTCTTACAAGCACTCAAATATATTCAGTGAGCCTCAGTGTTCTCAGAAGGAAAATGGAATGATAATTATGACCTTTCTGAAAGGATCAAATACGGTGACACTCATGTAAGGACTATGCATTTCCTGAGCAAGCTTCCACTTAGAATTAGCTGCTGACACTGTCGACAGTCTGCTGGACGCTACTGTGGTTCGAACATTGTCTGCCCAGTGACAGCTCATGTCCAAACTGCATCTCCAATGTGACGTACTCAGAGGAGGGATCAGGTGCTACTTCCAGGAGGCAATTATGACTCTGTGTCCATGAATAAATTAACCCATTCATGCGATTAATGAATTAATGGGTCTGGTATCAAAGCCAGTTTGGCTGTATTTCTGAAGTACTCCCTGCCTCTTGGCACACAGTGCCTTGTACTGCCGCAGGACTCTACCAGCAAGATGGCCATCCCCTGAGGCTTGAGAGATGGTTCAGCTGAGAAAGTGCTGACTATACAAGCATGAGGACCTGTGTTTGAGCCCCAGAACACATATCAAAGGCTGGGGTGGTGGTATGTTTGTAGTCCCTGTGATAGAACATAGGGATGGGCAGATCCTTGGGGCTTATCCAGCAAGTCTCGGGTCAGTGAAAGAACCTCAAAAGCCAAGGCAGATGGATCTTAAAGGAGAAGTACCAAAGACTGACTTTGGTTTTCACTTGTACTGACATGAGCACTTATATACAAACCCACAGATCTGAATGCTGACACACACAGACACACATACCCCACTACCACCGCCATGAGAACTACGAGCAACAGATGATTTCTTTACATTTATAACTTACTCAGTCTGAGGTACTTTGTTTTTAGCAACAGAAAATGAACTCAGAGAATTCATAAGTCAGTCATAAGGCGTGGATAGTTCCTGGAGCCTCTTGCAATTGGTCCAGAGTCTATCCCTGGTCCACGAACTGGCTCCTCAAGGTCCATGCCTAGGGAGAAAACACCTTTCTCAGTATTGATACTTGTATGGGGGGCTCGGACCTACCTCAACTGAGTATGCCAGACCTATTTGGCTCACCTTGGGATTCCTTGCCTTCTCTGGACATTAAAGTGTGGGAGGGGTGGGAGAAGAGGCTGGAGAGGGAGCAGTAGGAGGTATGGGAAAAAAATGTTAAGCAAACAAACAAAAAAGAGCTCTCATGCTCAATTCCGTACTCATCAGTCTAGACACCTGAGCAGCCGTGACTGAGGAGGCGCGGGCATGAACTGCACCATCTGCCTGTGTTTTGAATATTTCAAAAACCAATGAACCCTGAACACTAAGTGTGGCACCAATCCTTGTAGCATCATTCACGGTGTTACACGCTGAGATGATGTGCTCACCTATGCTTTCAGGTGCTGAGAACCACCGAGGCCCCGTCACTGTGTGTTTGGGAGCCCACCCACCCCTGGGCTTCTCTACCCATGTTACTCTTCACCTTGCTTCTCAAGAATCCCAAATTCTGAATTCTATGTCTTTTTAATATAGCCTGGATCCTGAGCCCTGCGCTGTGACAAAGCACAGCTAGCCTTTCTTCCGAAAATTTGGAAAATGAGCATTCCCTCTGGCACTCGGGGCACCGGGATAATGGAGTCCACGTGGGAAGGGGAAGATGGGTGAGCAGACCTAGAACCAGCGCTTGCCTTTGCACTCTCTCGTCTGCCTTTCAGCTCTTTAGCCATTACTTTCCAGCTCTCGGAATGGGGCAGCCAGGACCAGCCCGCAGCTGGGAGACATAAATGAGATTATGTCTAGAAGGGTGTTGAGTTCCTCGGAAAGGGACTTTTCTAAATTCAGGGCATGGTTGTGTCACTCAGGAAGAGGGGAGCCATCTCTCAGGCCCTCTCCACATGTCGCTGTAATTACAGAGACACTTTCATAATGGACAGAGAACACTCACTGGCCAGACGGTGCAGGTCACAGGTGTGGGATCGTGTCTCAAAACCTGAGTGAGCTTTAATAACAGCCTGAGGCAGGGAGCAAAGCAACATCCAGAAGGCTCCCTGCTCCAGCCAGGACTCTCTGCTTCGCCCCTCCCCCAGCCAGCAGCCCAGGTGGGAATCCTGGGGGGCTGTTTGTTATTCCATATATGTTACCTGTGGAACTGTGTGGAAGCGTACCCAGGAACCGTTTACACACACAGGCTCAGAATCTACCAGAACTATATTATTCTTTTGCACATTTCAAGATGTTTCTTGTTACCTGAAGTTGCCATGGGTGAAGGGATATACCCGGAAAAGTGTGTAGGGTGGCCTCCGGGGGGTTAGTTCTCTTAGCTATGCTTTCTCTGGATAAGGTTCTATAGAGTAAGGGACCCAGGAGCATTCATAGAGGGCTAGCATTCATAGCCTAGAGTCACAAAGGGTTGAAAGGGCACAATGCAAGTGGGTACATTAGACTATCCTGCTCCAAATTAAAGAAAGAGACCAATACAGGGACCTGGTGAGTCAGCAGGGACCCAGGGGTTTATTTGGAGGATGGGCCTAAAAGTAAGTAAAAGACAGCATGTGTGAGTTTCCCCAGAGAAAAAGAATCAATGATGATTTGAATTCAAAATGGTTTGAATATGTGGTTCCCAACTGGAAGTGCTATTTTAGGAAGCTGTAAAAGCTTGGAAGTGGGCTCTTGGGGGAGGAAGTGTGCCCCCGGGGCGTGCCTTGGAAACTTCTAGGACCTGGGGCCCCCTACCATCACCCCCACTTCCTGTCTGCCTTGGTGTGACCTGCTCTGCCACACTCCCAGCCATGCTCGACTGACACTTCTAAAACCCTGAGCCCAGACAAATCTCCCATCCTTTAAATTGCTCTCACACATTTGGTCACAGGTATGCAAAACAAATCTGTCTATAATCCATCCAGAAAATAACACATATTGGTCCACAGGCTCTTTGGCCTTTTCCTTCTGAAAACTGGAATTACTCCCCTAGAAACCTAATCCACTCTGGGACTGCCAGACACAAGCCTTCATGTCTTTAGGCTTAAGCCAAATTGAGTTGAGATCTGGACTTTTCTTTTTGAACACAGATCTCCAGCCTCAGCATCTTCATTGATTGAAAGGGACGGGTAACACCAGCCCTATGGACTTGCTGACAGGGTAGTGCACACACCAGATTCCCAGGAATGAGGAGAAACACCAGTGGCTGGAACTAAGTATCAGAATTCTTTGAGATCTATTCTTACCTATAAGATCTTGATGTTTCTTGGGGGTTCAAGAACTTGTCCTGACAGCCTGTCTGTGCTCCTGAATGGCCACAATTGTGTCTCTTATCCTTGATCTTGACTGATGTCTGTGAGACGCATCACCAGCCTGCCTGGAGTGTCTTCATAATGTCCCTGTTTGCGCTTTGATGAGCTTTCTGTTATAGACGCACTGGATGAACATAGACTCTGCAGAAACCCCAGAGAGAAGAGACAGACAGTGAATGAAGTAAGCATCAAATGCAGGGTGTAGGGTGGTAAGAGGTTCCCTTGGGGCATGTGGTGGGAGGGAACAAGGGAGAAAGTCATTGTGGGTTTGGAATTTTTGAAAAATTGGCCTGGACGTCCTGACTGAGAAGCATCATCTAGGTTGATGTTGTAACCTGAAGGTGATGCTCTGACCCTGATATGGTTGTCTGCTGTCTGGTCCATACATCTGGCCACACCGTTCACTTTGCCTGAGTGCCTGACCTTGGACAGAAGGAGGACCTTGGTTGGCACAGGCTGATACAGAGCGATGAGAACATCAGGAAGGTGACAGGCCTTCAGCAAGAACAGAGAAGCTAAGGGAAGCTGCTCAGGTTCAACGGGTGGGTGCCCGGGAGGACCTGTACACTCAGAGTTAGTGATGACAGGGACCTCTCAGCAGCCAGGCTTTATGTTCTCATTACACAGCGTGTGGTCTAATCAACATGATCAGCATCACAGCTTGTTAGAAATACCAAATTTTAGCTCCCAGCCCAGACCTACCGAAACACTCTGCATTTCAACAAGACATTGCATTTTAATGTGATTTGTTTGCACATTAAAGTACAGCTGTGCCAAATAGAGTAGAGTACACATGTCTGATTCATTTGTACATAGTTTATATGTTGCGCTTGAGGAAAGTTGAGCTGCTGTTAGTGTAAGGATGGTATGTAGGGCAGAAGAAACTACTGGAGAATATCGGAGTGCCGCAATCGTCAGAGAAGAACGTGCCTTTTACAGATGCTCTGGGATGCCCTCAACACTGGGATTCTTTCCTGTGGAGAGGGAGATAGAACTGGGTAAGAAGATTAGGAAGAGATCATGCTCAGCTTCTTTTGAGGTCATGACTTTGATTTAAATTCCATTGCTGTTAACCTAGTCACATGACCAGATATAGCTGCAAAGGAAGCTAGGAGATTAAGATTTATTTTATTTTTATGTGTGTGTGGGGGTGGTTGTCATGTATATGTGTGTATGGGTGTATATGGGTACAGGTGCCCACAGAAGTCAGAAGTGTCAGATGTCCTGGAGCTGGAATCACAGGTGGTTGTTTTCCTGATGTGACCTACAAGATCTCTGTTTCCTGTTGTGTCCTCCAGACAGACTGACTCATGACCTTCTGGGGATTCTTATTTCTCCAGGCCTGTGTATAGAGGAACAATGGAATTACAGATGTCTGCTACCAAAGGAACAGTGGAATTACAGATGTGTGCTGCCATGTCTGCATTGACATGGCTTCTGGGGATCCAACTCAGACCCTCATGATTGTCCAGTAAAATTCTAGGTAACTACTGAGCTGTCTCCCCAGCCTCCCACCATTAAATACACCCACCATCACTCAGCTCTCATTTTCTGAGGCTCCAGAAAGGGCAACATCAATTTTCTTCTTCCTCTTGAACTATCCAGCTTTCCTGAGCCTGAAGGTGAAAAATTGTAGCCTTTCCTTAGTACATTTCAGGTTTCTCCTTCCCCTTCAGAATTTCACTTTAACTTTGAATGGAGGTATGCAAGGATACAAATTGTCACTCTTTCTTCGACTTCCTCCTTCTAGCTCCATTTTCTTCTCATCTTCTTTTGGAGGGCAGCAGCCTCAGAAGAGGAAGGAGTATGAATTGCGCAGAAGAAGATGAGCCTCACTGCCTTGACAAAACCATCCAAGAACAGACATCTTTCACATCCTCTGCTGAGCAGAAGGCACACGTTTCCAAAAATTGGGGATGCTGGGAAGGATGGCTGGGGTATAGACTGTGTGCACATGTTTCTGACATTGTGGTACTGGGTTTAGCACATGGTCCTAGAGTTTGACAAAAATAATGAAGCCTCTGGTTGAACATGAGCCTATGCCCCATAGGCTTTTCTCTGCTTTCAGGGTTGGTTTCCATGTTGTATTTTTCAACCCAGTCCCATTGGCCTTGGAGCCAGTGAGGGTTTACTTAGCTTCTTTGATGTAAATTTCAGTTCTAACACCTTTCTCTCAATCTCTCTCTCTCTCTCTCTCTCTCTCTCTCTCTCTCTCTCTCTCTGTGTGTGTGTGTGTGTGTGCATATGGAAGTCAGAGGTTGATGTCAGAACACTCTCCTCTATTTCCACCTCATTTTTTAAAATTAATTTATTTTTATTTCCCATGTAGTCATATTTTACCTGCATGTATATCTGTGTGAGAGTGTCAGATCCCCTGAAATTAGAGTTATAGACGGTTATGAGCTGCCATGTTGGTCCTGGGAATTCAATTCCCAGGACCTCTGAAAGAGCAGCCAGTACTCTTAACTGTTGAGCCATCTCTCCAGCCCCCATTTCCACCTCATTTTTTTGAGACAGGGTCTTCCACTGAGCCTTAAACTTGCTGTCTCAACTAAAATGGCTACCCAGTGAGCCTCCAGAATCAGTTTGTCTGTATCCCCCACAGTAGGGCCACATGGGCATAACACCATTCCTGGCTTTTATGTTGACACTGGTGATCTGAACTCAGGTCTTCATGATCACAAAGCAAGTAACTTAATTACTTACTGAGTCTGTTTGTAGAAACGGGATGGGGCTGGAGAGATGGCTCAGAGGTTAAGAGCACTGACTGTTCTTCCAGAGGACCTGAGTTCAATTCCCAGCAAAACCACATGGTGGCTCACAACCATCTATGATGAGGTCTGGCGCCCTCTTCTGTAAAACTGTATGCATAATAAATAAATAAATCAAAAAAAAAAATTTAAAAAAAAAAAAAAAAAAAGAAACGGGAGGCGGGGGAGCCCAAGTGGTAATGGTTTTTAATGGGTTAGTCTATGAGTCATTGTCTTGATTATGAATTGCTGTAGGAAGGCCTGCTGTGTGCTGTACAATTCCCTGAAGGTGGTACTATACTAAGCATGAGCCAGAGACAGCTAGCAGGCAGTGTTCCACTTGAAGTTTCTGCTTAGATTCTTGCTCCGATCTCCCAAATTGATGGGCTGTGACCTGGAAGTCTAAGCCACATAAACCCTTTCCTCCCCTAAGGCGCCTTTGGTCAGAGCATTTTGTCACAGTAACAGAATGAAATGATAATGATGAGTTTCACACTTTCAGGTAGGAAGAAGAGCAGGACCAGCATGCATCAGTCCAGATGACTGCAGCTGTCCTACCGGCAGTAATGTTAAAGGTGAGCCGTCTACTCTGGGACATCAAGCAGAGCTGAACGGGAGAGGACAGGCCTAGCAAGCAGGCCGAGCTGCCTCATCAGCAGCACGGCCCAAAAGAAAAATACACATTGCAAATAAAGGATTTTATGATAGCTATTTATTGTAAGCTTTTCTGTGTATGGGACTAGACATTGTTTTAAAGTGATGCCTTTGGTGGTGGAAAATATACATAGTATTTTATAATAATGTATAATATAGTTCTAAAGGCAGAAGGGTTTTGACATTTATCCTCATAAAGATATGACAGCTGGACATGATTGACATGACAGCTGTCGTTCTAGAATTTGGGGAGCTGATCCAGAATAATTGTGAATTCTAGGCCAGCCTGGGCTACAAAGTGAGACCCTGTTTCAATAGAACAACAAAGAAAGAATTGCAAATATTTGAGGTCACAAATATTTTTAATCTAATTCCACCATTGTATACTATATACAAGTCTCAAAAAGGCATATGATACTCCAATTAGTGGGTACAATTTGTATGTTTTTATGCATCAGCTAAGAAAGTAAGGAAGGAAAGGAGGGAGGGAGGGGGAAGGGAGGAGGGAGACAATGCCATTTCAATATTAAAAAATATAAAGAAGCAAAAAGCAAATCAAAAACAAACAAACGAAAAACCATGAGGCCAGAAGAGTACGTTGGATCTCTGGAACTGGAGTTAAGGCACCGTGAACTTTCCAATGTGAGTAGTAGGAAAAAACTCAGGTCCTCTGGAGGAACAAGGAGGTCTCTCTCCAGTCTCCCTTTGTCAGCGCATAAGCATGGTCTGACAAGGGTCACAGTGATATGCAATTATCATCACCATCTATGCCCAAAACATTTGCATCATAATTCTTCATCATCTCGCCCTAGCTCCTTGTAACTTGTATTCTGCTTTCTATCAGTACGCATCTTCTTAGTCATAGATATCATGTATAAGTGACATCACCCAGTATTTGTCCTCGTGTATCGGTTTATTTCATTTGAGCATAATGGCCTACCTATGCTATAACATGTATTCCATGGAGTATATCAAAGCTGCACTTTTCATGGTAGAATAGTATTCCACTGTGAATGTGAACATGTTATACTTTGCTATCCATCCCATTAGTGAATGGTTGAATTATCCCCACCCCCTTTGCCTGCCAATAATAAAGCTGCTATATGGTATACAGGCATTTGTTCATATTCCTGCTTCCAGATTTTTAGCCTGCATATTTAGGAGTGGAATTGCTGCTGTGCTGTGTGGTGATTTATGTTTAACATTGTGAGGAATCGCCAGGCTCCTTCACACCAGAGACCCAAAAGGGTTCCAGTGTCACATGCTCACTGACACTTGTTTATCTTCTGCCTTTTTCCCCCTAAAAGTTATTATTGCCACCCTAATGGCTGTGAAGTAGTAGCCAGGGTAGTTGGACTAGAATTTTGATTAACTCTAGTTACTCTTGTCAAAGTCTTTGTAACACTCCTTCTAGAAGGCGGAGTCTTTGGCTCCAGCATCTGAGCAAAATGGGAGCCCACAGGGTTTTGTAACATCAGTGATGGGCGAATAGCGCACAGATGAGGGATACGAGAGGCATGGTTTCTTCCAGACTAGCCATCTCTGGAGAATGTGGACCACATCCAATTGGCTGCTCATGAATCCTGCTGCCAAATGAGGAGATGGGCCATTCTCAAAAGGTCTGCAGAAAGCCATCAGCTTCATACCCTGTGCCACTGCTTAATGCCACAAACATATGCTGCTGCATTAAGAAAAAAGTACACGATCCCTCTTCTGGAGCCTCCAAGTATGTATTAGAAAACTGTCCATACTATCAGGACTAAGAGGCTAAAAATAAAAGGCATAGATGTATATCAGGGAAGTAGCTGGCATGCAGTTTAGTTTCTTTGAAAAAGACCAATTTATTATAATAGAACTTGGGAATCAGCTTAGGAACCAATGTCAAGTACACCCTCTCTGGTGGGCAGACGATGGAGCCAGTGACCACCTTAACTGCTATTTTGGAAACACTAAGACTGAATGGAGAAACATTTGGTCTGAAGATCCACATAAGGCTTGTAGACAAAAAAAAAGCACTGAAGAAATGGGGCTGGGCACAAAGTTCAGTTGGTATATTTCTTTCTTAGCAGACACAAAGTCCTAGGTTTGATCCCCAGCACTTCATAAAAATCATGTGTGTTGGTGTATGACTGTAATCCCAACATTGAGGAGGTAGAGGCAGAAGATCAGAAATTCAAATGTATTCTCATCTAATGAGAAACAAAACAGGCTAAGACAAAAAAGGACAACTGAAAAAGACAGAAACAATTTAGAGAAAATAATAAAACAACTTTTAGTTTTCCACTGTCATTGCCTTTTATTTCTTTCTAGCATGAAAGTAACTGAAGCAATACCAAAAGAATAGCATAGTACCAACTCTCCTGTTGCTAGCAGCTAGCCTTCATAGTCTTCAGTTCAGAAGCAGTCAGGTTTTAGTAAAACCTCATCTACAGCAACAACTCTGTCTATTTCCTCTCCTGAACACCTACTATTCAGAAAGTATGCTAGATGTCCAAAAAACTTTTTAGTTTCTTTAATAAAACATGATGACCATGGCGGCTCAAACAGTTTATTGGAACCTTATAGTTTCAGAGGGTTAGAGTCCATGTCCATCATGGCAGGGATCATGGCAGCAGGTGGGTGGGCACAGTCCTGGAGCAGGAGATGAGAGCTCACATCCTCATTCACAAGCACAAGGCAGAGAGCTAACTGGTCATGGTGAGGGCTTTTCAAACCTCAAATCCAGTGACATACCTTCTCCTCCAATGCTACGCCTCCTAATCCTTCCTAAACAGTTCTACTAATGGGGACCAAGTATTCAAATAGTTGAGGATACTGGGCCTTCAAATCATTTCATTCTATTAAAAACCTCCACTTCTCCCTAATCCAAGATGGGACATTCAGTTGCCTGGATAATTTTTGTTTACAATTAATCTTTATCTTCTACTCTTACTTTCTACCATTTACACTAGCAAATAAAACACAGGTACAGAGAGACACCACATAAAACAGTGGGAGGTTAGGAGTCGTTAAAAAGTAGACACCCGGGCTGGAGAGATGGCTCAGCGGTTAAGAGCACCGTCTGCTCTTCCAGAGGACCCGGGTTCGATTCCCAGCACCCACATGGCAGCTAACAACTGTCTGTAGTTTCAGTTCCAGGCAAAACACCAAGGCAAATAAATAAATAATTAAATAAAGTTTTAAAAAAAAAAAAAAAAAAAAAAAAAAA